>WEDG01007485.1:0-135456 GCA_017591395.1 Schistocephalus solidus | reverse complement strand
TTACATGCTCGCCTAATGGAATGCTGTGTTTATTATTTCTTATCAGTTCTATGGTTGCATTATGGATTTTTCTTTACTTCATTGGGGTTAAGTCTGGACCTAGGAAGGATTTAAGGGTTTGGAAACTTTTGTTTAATGAAGGATTATTTAGCATCATTTCAGCCTCGGTTTCGGTAATCAATGTTCCAAATACTGGTCTATTGTGACTTTTTGAGTTTAGACTTTTGATGGAAGCTATTTGCATGTTAAGGCAGCAAGAGTGTATTGTTTGCTGGATGGTTGGCGTTGGGTTTATAGCTTGTGGGAAATTGCGGATAATTATATTAAGTATATGTTTTGATCCATCAGCAAATTCGGAGGAAACCAAAATGTACGATAGACTCTATGTGTGGAACGCTGGTGAGGTTAATTTTAAATTAATTTTCATCGAAAAGAGAATCGAGGATCGTAAATAGAGATTCGTATTTCTCTACAGACTGCTGTGTACGAGAGATGGCATAGAGGTCAATTTTATCGGTAGTAAAATTGTTTTTGATAAGCGTGATCAAAAACTTCAAATAGTATTCAAATTTTGAATTAATGTATCAAAATGTTTTGGATAAGCGAATTGAAGAACTTCAAATATATTCACCTTTTGACTTATCTTTAGAACCACAGGTTTCCCATAGGTCAGATTTCAGTTTAATTTTGTGGAGGCGTAACTTCGGGTACCAATTAATAATCGAAATAAAAAACGCTAGGAGATGAGTGAATTTCATACCGAGTTCGAACGACGCAACTGAGGTTGGTCATGGAAAGTGGATGCCAAATGCCTGTCGTCCTGTAGCAAAAGCCACCAATTTTAGTTAAACTGCTTTCCCCAATCTAGGTTGATTCCGTTTTTGCCCACTGAGATCGTATTTCAAGATATCTGGAAAACGCGAAAATTTTCCTTTGTCGTGCTCTCACCCCCATGGAGCGAAGAATTGTGCCCTTCTCCTCAAATAAACCCTTATCTTCTCAGTCAAAAGCTCCTCAATCTGCTTGCTAGACAATTCATCATAAAGGGTCAGCTAGTCCTACCTCTGTGAAATCGGTATCACCACTGCACTTTTCCTCGACCTCTACCACTCACTCAAGCCACCTACCACCTTCGCCTGTGTGCACCTTCGTAGCATCTCACTTTTCGTTTAAAATTCCACTAGTAGCATCTCTAGGATATTCTTGAAACAGGCTTCATCATTTAGACCGACAGCTTCGCCAAATCAACGAAGTCGTCAAGGTTTTCCATTTAAATCACCCCAAGAATGCCGTCAGAACAGCGTGATTCAAAATCTGAAGGTAACGTAGTTCCATTAAATGACGTTCTGCCTTCTCTTAGATCTACTACGCCTCTACAATTGAACTGTCATATAAACACCATAGGGCCAATTATTCTCCCAAATAATTGCTTGTTCAATACACTGGGAGCCAACGAATGCCCTATTTTATTATCCCTGCTGATGGTCCTTATTTTAATCTTCCCTAGCCATTTGCGCTCCCCTCTAGTCTAGGCTTCTCACCATCTAAGAGTAGTATTTCTCACTTGGGTCACCCAACCTTCTTTAAACTCCATAGTAGGACCGGGTTTCCACCATCTTATCCTTATAGCTGCTTGCCCTCCCCCCAATAGTGACTATCTTCCTTTTAGCCTCCTCTCTTCCAAGTTAACTATCAGTCAGCTTACCCTTGTTTTAACTTTCCTAGTATTTTATCTGCATGTCAGCCTTTTGTTGCTGACTCTCCGTTCGCAAGTTGTTCTGGCGCATTTGGCATTTACTCTCCGAACAGCAATTACTGACAACTTCATGGTTCTATCCCCGTTGGTAGTTACTCTTTAAACAACAATAACTTCTAACCTTATTACCCACATCCAAATATTTTTCGTAGAAACGATAACCCTTGTTCGGCTACTCAAATTACACTAGATGTTATATTGCTTAATGCTAGGTCTGTTATAAATAAAATGGCTCAACTTAGAGCCCTTGTTTTCGAGTTGACGCCCAATGTTTAAATTTAACCGAATCTTGGTCCCTTGATTTCTCACTCTTTGCTTATCATAGATGAATATGATCTCTACCATCCCGACCTTATTAATAAGCGTGGTGGTGGTTGTCTTCTCTCGATTAAACATTCATTTAAGCACTTCCCGTCATTGAGTGGTAATTACTTCTTCGCATCTATTATCCTGTCACTGCGACAAAAAGTGATTCTGGGTTGCATTTACAGCCCGTCAAATTCATCATTTAATAATGATGCACAACTTTGTGAAATTTTCAAAATTGTTTCGGAGTCCAATTTTAACATAAAATAATCGCTGAAGATTTCGATTTTCCTGCACTTGACTGGTTTTCAAACACTTGTCCGCCTAGATTTCAGCCATTCTTTCACACCATTAATTTTTCTAACTGGTCTCAGCTGGTCCGCTGTCCAACGAGGATAAATCATATTTAAGACCTAATTTTCACATACGACATTGCGCCCCTCTTCGTTGATGTTACGCAGGGCCTTCTTACAAAGTGACCCTACATAAATTCACTGTTTCCTTCCGCTTGTCTCTTAAAAAAGATAGCGTTATTCATACCTTTCATGCTTTTGACCTCGCAGGTATTAAACTAATAAAAAAATGTTTTTACTCATTGGGCTGGCAGCATCACCCTTCCAATAATGACGTTGCAATTCCTTGTGACTTCATGTCGGTCGTTTCAAATAGCATTCTAGAATTTGCGCCAAGTAAAATTGACAAGCCTTACGCTTTGGAATTCATCGTTCCTCATTTTATATTGCCAGGACTAAAGAAATTGATGAGGCAGTTGACAGATCTATCTACTAGTTCATTATCTGTGCATCTAAGGATTGAAGAGAATTTCGACTTAGCCTCAAAAATGTGTCTTGCTCGTAACAGACAGAGGAAATCTTGCGCACTCAGCGAGCTCAACGCTGAAAATCTGTTACTCAACTGTTCCCTCATCGGTCTTCCTCTAAACGACGTTATTGAGATTCCTCCATTACTAAATGAAAATAAAAATTTTGTTCCCGAAGACTCTGAAAAGGCTAAACTGTTAAGTGATTTCATTGCAAAACATCTTACGATGAAATCTGAACTGGTTTTGTTTTTGTTCAAGCCATAATCACTCAGTGTTATCTTTACTATTGATTTCTCTTTAGAATTAATTCATAAGCACATAGATGGTCTAAAAACTCACACTCTTCGGCGACTGATGGTATTCTAAGCTCAGTAAACAAGAGAGTGTCGTGCTTCCTCGATTGCTTAGCCATATATTTTCAATTTATCTTTTGACCGGATTCTTTCCTGACTCATGGAAGATATATATTATTATTCATGTCTTCAAGTCAGAATCTCGTTTGGACGTAAATAATTATCCAGGCATTCACAAAACCCTGGCTCTATTAAAAATTCCTGAAAAATTAGTTTTAATCAAATTCTCAACTTTTGTGTACAAAATAACCTTTTAAGCGACTCGCAATATGGTTTTCTACCTGGAAGGTCAGGCAAAGTGTGTCACTTAGCTTTTATTAACCTCGTTACTTCCCTTCGTAATGAGCAGTGATCAGTGATGTGATCTACTTTTACCTCAGCAAAGCCTTTGACAAGGTACCGCACAGACGTCTTCTGGTGAAACTGGAAGCCCTCGGCATCAGGCCTCCTATCCTTGACTTCATTGGTTCCTAATTGTCTAACCGCAGCCAGAAGGTCTAAGTAGGTCAAAGCTACTCAACGCCTCAGCGGATCATGAGTGGTGTTTTTCAAGGCACGGTTCTAGGTCCCCTCCTCTTCATCCTGTAAATAAACGAAACGTCAGATATACTCAAAAATGCACAAACTTCCGTTTACGCTGACGAGCTCAAGTGCATTTACTCATTTTCTAAAGAAACCACCAATAGTTGTGTTAATAAAATCAACACTGACCTACTTATATTTTCACGTTAAAGCTCTAGTTTACAGATGTAATTTTCTCAACCTAAGAATAGTTTCATGTGTTTTGGTCCCACCAAGTTTCCTGGAGCCCTAGTTTTTCAAAATAGTTCACTTTAGAGCGATCAACCATAAGAGACTGAGGTCTAAGTTACACGAATAAGCTAGCACTACCACATGATACAGATCAAATTTCTGCAAAGTCTGCACAGATATGTGGTTTCATATCACATAATTTAATCCTTCCGGAAAAAGGTTAAGACTGTACCACATGTTTGTTCTTCCACTCTTTGGGCTTCTGAACACCTCTGACCGCAGTGAGATTGAAAATGTTCAGAGAGGCTTTAATCAAAGACTATTTTTACTTCCTGTATCCAGTATCTCTTATACGGACAGATCTCAATTAGCGAAAATTAAATTTTTGTGGTTCAGATGCCTTAAAAGCCGATATTTCCTTCCTGTTTCACGTTAACTCTTACCAAAATCTCCCATGACTTAACGCTCTCATCTTATAAAAATAATAATAATTATAATAATTGTTGCATTTAATGCCGGTTTACAGGCATTATCAGATGAAATATTTAGTGGGTAGAGGCTGGCGGTGAAAACAAAACTCCTGAATATATATCATTATAAATGTTTTTCCTATCTTTACGTTATTCAGGAGGAAAAACTGCCGCCTGTAAGGATGATAGCAATTCAGATCAGGGAAGGGTTAACACAATTGCAGTCTGTATGCAGTCTCTCTGTCTTTGCTGGGAACCAGGATTCTGCCTCAGGCCAGAAAGCATCCGTGTACGGTTGCTCACTGTCTGCCGAAGAAGTCAGCGGGTGCAGGCTGCAGAGACGGTGCCGTATCACTCAAGGTAACACCTGGGATCGAGTTCAGATGCCGCGCACTCCGTCGGACAGGAAAACAGCTTCTACCGTGTCGGTGCCCAGAATTCTTGGAAACTGTTCCGAATGCAAAAAACTAGTAATAGTTATCTTAAACAAAGAATAACCCCGCTGGATTTTTATATTATGGGGAAGTTTATTCCACATGGTCATGGCGTTTACCGAAAAGAACCGTCGATACTTAACTGTGCGAGCTAATGGAAGAAATAAAAATACATTGCGATGACTGCTGCGCCGAGGATGGTCAAGCTGCCTCACAGTGGTAAGGGGATTAAATGTAGGACTATTCAAAAGCTTAAACAGCAAAAAGAGTCCCTTCTGCACTCGGCGAAACCATAAGGGATCAATGTTTACAAGCCCACAGCGTTCTTGATACGACACATTACGGTGCTCCAACGATATTCTTTTCGTGAAGAAGTGCTGGACCGATTCTATTTTCTTCCGTTCGCTAGCGCGCAGAAGGTTAAATAGAAACGAGCAGTATTCCGGGCCAGGTCTAACGTACATTTTATAAAGGCGGAGTCTAATATCAATAGTTTTAAAATTTCGGAGGATAAACCCGGCAGTTCTGCGTGCTTTGGAGACAATCAGGGCACAATGCTCTGAAAGATTGAGACCGTTGGAATATGATATGCCCAGGTCCTTAACAACGCCAGGTACATTTATATCGTGGCCATCTATGCTGAGATGGGGCTGATGGTTGTCACCGACAACCATAATGGAACATTTATGCCAAGAAAGGGAAAGGCGCCATGTGCAGCACCACTGGGCTAAGGCCTCGAGATCATTTTTAATATATCAAGCACGGTGTTGCGATCTGCCGGCTTGTATCGATAGGCAACTTTTAAATCGTCGGCATACAGAAAGGGCCTACCATTTCGAAATAAACCTGGCACATCATTGACAAAAAGACAAAATAAAAGCGGGCCTAGCACACTACCCTGAATAACTACATTCCTCACACGTGCCGAGTTTGAGATAGCATTAGAGATCTTAACATGTTGTGAACGAGAGCTCAGTTAAGAAGATATCAAGCTCAGAAGTTTACCACATATACCGAAAGAGGAGAGTTTCAGGAGAAAAGGGCATGGTCAACATGATGGAAGGCCTTGGTGAAATCGAAATAGACTATGTAAAGTGCAAAGTGCCAATCGGAATTCCTCCATGGTCATTTCACCACCATTAGCTCCACAAATAACCGTTCTTCTTATTTTTAATACTCTTCCACTCAAGGCGGACAGTGGCATTTTATTAGGTTCAACAACCACTCCTTAAATAAATTCCAGTCCTCAGAGACATTTCCCGGAGAAGAAAAGATCCCAGTCCATTCGTGATGCCTCAGCTCTCATCTTGCAAAAGTCTCCCCGCCATAGATTGGGCCTGGTTTCATTCGTTGCAGGTGGCACCGAATATAAACCATACTCCCATGAAAGTACTGCATGATCACTTCGACCAAGTGGAGTTAGGTAGTGAACCTCGTTTATACTGTCAGGATCTTTTGATAATCAACGTTAACGTCAAGGCGTGCAGCTTGATTTTGAAAGCTGAGTGAAAATTGTAATCTTTTCAGGATTTCCTCATCCAAAGCTTAAATTATTACCATATTTTTGGATAAAACTTTGAATTTTTAACACTTTATCACATGTGTATACCTGTGGTGCTAGTCCTCTCCTACAGGCGGGAACTTTCAGAGTCAACGTTTACACCTGACATACCCTCATTATTATTCAGGTGGATCAGTTATACTTAGAAGTTTTTCCAAGCACGTACATTGATCCTTAGTTAAAATTGTGCAAAAACATTTGATTTACAACAGAAAATTGTCTGCATAACCACTGTTTTTGTCGACTTACCAACTGGCAGGAAATCTATATTGCACAGCACACCATGCGTAGCCTCATTGTTAGTTTCTTTTTTCAGTGTGATTTGTTACCCATAATATTTCCATATTCTTGTTATTTTTACGAAATATCCTTTTATTCAAAAAAGTGCAAGGAATTACACAAAATGGAATGTTTAGGAAAGATATTACTTCAGCAGTTTGATTATTGAAAACCTTTTTTCCCGTGAGCACTGACCTAGTCTGTTTGTTATATCATCTGTCGTTCTCCTATTGAGTTTTGCTAGTTTTTGCCTGCTGATTGCTCAATTGAATGCTGCAATTCATATTTTGTGCATCCTTACGTCCTCAAACGGTGCATATTCTTACAACCATTAGATGATCGTTGAAATACGATCGCAAGAACTGCTAGATTGTCGCAGAAAGTCATTTAAGTGATTTTTACAAAGTTTAAAAAATAATAGCCTCCTCCAAGCAGAAATGAGAACGAAAATCTCAGCTGGTCGCAAACTCTCAGCCATTGAACCGAAGCGTTGCTTGGTTGCATCTAGTTTTCAAAGCAGGGCTTAGCTTAGCAGTTTGATCTGCCTGCTTTATAAAATTTTTATGACCTTATGTTAAAGTTCAGATCAGTTCCCTCTATACTGGGGAACTTATTCGACGGTAACAGCTCTACTATTCCCTATCAGGAATGTCAGCGTCTGGACTCTCTCGTTCATTTGGTTGCCAGTGAAACATTAAATCAACAGAAAAGAATTTATAATTTTCTTTTTAAAAATGTTTCCAAAGGCAGAGGAACTATTGACGTTGCCATAGACATCCTGTTCTCATGCGGCTTCAACTACAAAATAGCGGAAGTCAAATGTATTCTCCTCACGTAGCAATAATCCACTTATATTAGTCACCCTTTTTTCACCAATCGATGTGGACTCCATCTTTGCACAACCATGTCTCATTTCTGGTTATCTACAGATTGCAAAATGTTTCCTTTGTCGGGATCTTACACCAATGGAGCAAAGGAATGTGTTTCCCCTCTCACATAGGTCTGCGGCCTCTCAGTCTATTATTCATAGGTCTGGTCATGGCTATGCAAACCACAATTAAACGGTACAACAATCTTCCCAGCTGTTCTGTTCAAAAACTTCCCTTTACTTCATGTCCCACTATTCTTCCAACTCATCTATTAACGCCTTCTACCTCGCGAATAGGAATTTCAAACTCCGTAGCTATCAACCATGCCGAAAGCCCACCTTTAATGTAAGTGACTACGTCTAACGTGCCAAGACCAACTGCTTCTCCATTTCAAAGTAGTTTACATTGTTTTCTTGCTGTTGACTTAGCTCGAAATACTGGGTCAAGTCCGCCTCGTTACCATTCCACGTCATCCACTTGGGTCTCAGCAATTCAATCTAATAAGATTAACAATACCCCGGGCAAGTTTAAGTATGCTCCTTATTTAAGTTCCAAAACTAAAAACGTCATAACAGTTGGGAACCTCCTAACCCTCCAGTATCTACTATACAAACACACAATTTTCTTAGCAATTATTCCAACCAAAAAACTTCTCAGGCCCCCCAATTAATTAACTCTTCCCCTTGTGGTAACAGTTTTCCAAAGCCATTTGTTCCATTTTCGAATCTAATGCCCCCCCCCCCATATTATTCCACTATTCCTCAAAAGCCTATTTTATGGCCTGCTCATATTTTTGCTAACGCATAAAATAGCCTTTCTCTCAATGGATACCACCCAAATATGTTTCTCACAAGAATCATAATTTAGTTAACAGTAACAGCTTAGCAAATTGTTGACCGCTGTAATTTAACTTTCCGCCGACACTTTTTTCCCTACAGTTCACTTCCCCACCACCAAGGCTTCTTTTTTATAAACCCTAATGAGCGTATCCCACGTTCAAAAAATACGCTCATTGTAGGTTCACTCAACGCGAGGTCAGTCGTGAAAAAGATGACTAAGCTAAGAACTGAAGATTTTGAGTTCGACCCAGATACTTTGTGCCTCACGGAAGCTTGGGCTCATGATCTAATTTCAGATTCGACGCCCGCTTTAGATAATTTTAGTTAATTTCGACAAAACCGCGTTGAAAGCATGGAGGTAGTTGTCTTCTTTACCTTTGATTCTCTTTTTCGACCTTACGACCTTAGCATTTCTTCGTTTTCCGGAAATATTTGCTTCGTTTCAGTTATCCTACCATATAAAAAATAGCCAAAATTGGCTGCGTCTATAATCCTCCTTGTTATTCTGGCAATGAATTCAGCTCTATGGACTCTTTGAAAAAGTAACAGAACCTCCGTTTGAGGTCAAAATAATCGCAGGAGATTTAAATTTGCCAGAAATCGACTAGCCAAATCTACTAAACCTAAGAAAACTCCTAGTAAATCTGAATCATTGGCTCATCCAGGCATTAAAATCAGTAATGTCATTACCGATGGGAAACCTGCTAACCCGGCAGCATCTACAACAGCTGCGAACGCAATGTAAGCACCCTTCCCAACCCAAAAGGTGGCCGAAATCCCGAAATAATTAACGCTTCTTAATTATGTTACCAGTTTTTCAAAATCATTTATTCCTTGTTCAAATGCACGTTTTCCTCCAATTTATGCTAACTTCCCTCAAAATTTCTTTGCCACCCTCTATCTTTCGAACGCCACAATTTAGCCTTACTTTCCAAGGTTTTCATCCAAATATGCCACTGTACAATAATCTCATTTCTCATAACAGTAACATTTCGACCAATTGTAGACCAGAGCAATGTTGTTTCCCACCTTTCGTTCCTTATTTCCAGTTTTCTTCTCCACCACAAAAATTATCCTTTTTTATAAATACTGATGAGCGTAACCTTCAGCTCAGGAATATGCTCAGCGTAGCTTCACTCAATGCGAGATCAGTTGTAAATAAGATGGCTGAGCTTAGAACAGTAGCCTTTAAGCTTGATCCGGATGTGCTGTGCATCACTGAATCCTGGGCTCACTCTCTTATTTCTGACTCAACGCTTGCTATAGATAATTTCACTTTGTACCGACAAGACCACGCTAAATACCGTGGCGCTGGTTGCCTCCTTTATATTAAGTCATCCTTTGTACATTTCCCTTTTCAGCTGAGCATTTCGTCCTTTTCTGGAAATGTATGCTTTGCTTCAGTCATCCTCCCTCACAATAAAAAAGCGTTAATTTGCTGTGTCTATAATCCTCCGTGTTATTCTGGCAATGAAAGCGAACTCTGTGAACTATTTGAAAAAATTGCAAACACTCAATTTGATGTCAAAATACTCGTAGGCGATTTCAATCTACCAGATATTGACTGGCAGGCCAATTCCTCTCCGCCTAAACATCAGAAATTGGTCGATACTATTAACTTTTCAAACATGTCCCAATTGGTCAGATAAGTTACTAGAAATGACAATATTTTAGATTAAATTTTTACAAATGATGTCCACCCTCTCTTTATGAATTTTCATCATGATTTTTTCACAGGTGATCATGCAATAATTCACTGTTGTTTTCCAGTCCCTATTCTTACGAAGCCTGAGGTTAAATGCAATAACCTCGACTTTGATAACACAAACCATGACATGATAAACAATTTCGTAAGCAATCTAGATTGGCATAGCATATTCACAATCAACGATCTTAACTTTTTCCGTGCGCTATTGCAGAGCCTCACAGAACAAATCCAGGCTTTAATCCCGTTTAAGATTTTTAATTCAAATACAGCTTCTTCTACTGTTCCGCATTTTCTCCAGAACAGACTTAAAAAATTACGAAAACAACTTAAAGATTCATCTTAAAGCTTTTTGTCAGTTCATTTAAGGATTGCACAAATATTTGAATTAGCATCGAAAATTAGGCTCACGAGAGATAAGCGTAGGGAGTCTCGGGCATTAAGTGGTGGCAATTCATCCAAATCTGTTGCTCATATCTTCGATGTTCGGTCATCGGCTAATTTTCTGAATGTAACTCCGCCCTAACTCGACTGTAACAAAAAATTTGTAACAGACGATTTGGGCAAAACATAGTTGTTAAATTCGTTTTTTTGCCAACCACTTTACCACTGAAACTAGCCCCACCCCCACAATTCATCTGCTTTCAAATTCGCTTCTAACAACCATTAATTTCTCGCCTTCATGTATTCGAAAGGAAAAAGCTCACCTAAAAAATCACATTCGGTTGGAACTGATAACATTCCAAACTCACTTATTAAACAGTTAAGGGATTTTCAACCTTTACTAAGCAAGTTATTCTCAGTATTTCTCGAAAATGGTTTCTTCCCCGATAACTGGAAAACTTCTATTATAATACCAGTTTTTAAATCTGGTTCCCGCTCGGACATTCATAACTATCGCGGTGTTCATAAAACGCCCTCTTTTGCTAAACTTTTCAAAAAACTAATTGCAAAACAAATCACGGATTTTTGCATAAGCAATCAAATTATCAACTTTTCCCAACACGGCTTCTTACCGAACCGCTCTTGTGAAACCTGCCACATGTATTTTCTAAATCTACTAACCTCTCTTCGTAATGATAATCTCTCTGTGGTAGTTATCTATTTTGATCTTAGTAAGGCATTCGATAAGTGCCTCATAAACGACTTCTTGCTAAACTAGAAGCTATAGGTCTTCGTAGTCCCCTTACTGACTTTATTATATCAAACCTAAATGATCGAAAGCAAAATTTTTAGTAGGGTTCTCATACTCAAGTGCTTCCTCGATTGTTAGTGGTGACCTTCAAGGTACCGTATTAGGTCCTTTGTTTTTCTTACTGTAGATAAATGATATTTCATCGATAGTTAAACATTCTCAATCTTTTATTTATGCTGATGACCTCAAATGCATGTATTCCTTCTCTAACTCTACGACTGAACGGTGCCTAGAACAAATTCATTCATCAAGGACTTTGGGCTTAAGCTACACCAATAAATTAGATCTTTCGCCTCATGCCGATAGAATAACGGCAAAAGCTGCTCAGATTTGCGGCTTTATTTCTTACTATTTCTACCTTCCTGAAATTAAATTAAGACCTTATCGTATGTTTGTACGTCACATTCTTGAATTTTGCTGTCCTTTCTTCGGTTTAATGAACGAATCTAGCCATTCAAAAATTGAAAATGTCCAAAAACATTTCACAGAAAAACTCCTATTTCCGACTCTTTCAACTACTTCCTACTCAACAAGATGCCAGCTAATGAAGCTAAAATTTCTTTGGTTCAGGAGACTTGAAGCAGGCTTTTGTCTCCTTTTCCGACTAACTAATAGTTCAAGTCTCCCCAAGCTTTCTGTCATTACCTCCGTTAGTCTTCCTTATAACCTAAGAAATTCTGCACTAATTATACCTCTCCCTGCATCCTCCACGTGTAAACGCCCTCTTTTCTTTGCTTCTAGGTATAGTTTTCTTTGGAATAACTTGCCAATTGAAATTCGGTCGTTAACTAGTCTATCTGCATTCAAGCGAAGACTACACATTTATCTTAACACTGATTCTATTAACCTTTTATTTTCCTCATCTTTTCCCAGTAGCTTTCCCCATGACTCGGAGAAAGGACCATCGGGAATTTAAGTGACCCTCTTGAAACTATATTTTCGCTACCTCGAGTCACCCATGAACCATGATGTCCCCTTATATCACCAGTCATCCAAACGATGACGTCATTCGGACGTACACATTCGGTGGTCGACAGTCTAAATTGCTACCGTTTCTTTGGATACTAACCATCATCAGAATTCAATTATGGATCCTAAGATGCTGAGAACTTAAGTTCATTGACGCATTTTCGTGAGATTTTGTTTCATACGCCTAAGAGATCAAGAACGAATCACCTCGAAGTTTCATTATCTCATTCTGAAATGCTACTACCGTATTACCCTACTCTACCACCTGACAATGTTTTCTTAAGCAGTTTTTTCTCCTACCTTCTATTAAAAAATGAAGGCTTATTGAACTCTGCCTCCATTTTTATGGTAGGAGTTTATTTTTCACTGCCCATTTTTCCTAGTTCACCTTTAATTTTAAAACATCGCTAACTGTTGACATAGCAGGACAAGTTATGTATTTGTACATTTTATCTGCACACATTGTCATAACTTTAATTCGTTACTAATGTTTGCTTAGACAGTGCCTTGCCGGTGCTAACCAAATATAAATTCTAAATTCTTAACATGGCTTTCTACCCGATCGCTCTTGTGAAATATATCAGCTGTCTTTTCTACATCTGTTAATATCTCTTCGTAATGGTCATCTTTCGTGGTCATTATCTGTTTCTATCTTAGCAAGGCCTTCGATAAAGTGCCCCATAGGAGACTTATAGTTAAGCTAAAAGATTTAGGACTTCATATTCCACTAACCGATTTCATTGCGTCATATCTAACTAATCGTAATAAAATGTGTTATTGGGGTCCTCATTTTCACCTGAGACCCCCATTGTAAGCGGTTTCATTCAAGCCACTGTGCTTGGTCCTCTTTTGTTTTTTTAATTTACATTAATGATATTTCAGCAGAAGTTAAACACTCTCCGCCTTTTATTTATGCGGACAATCTTTAATGCGTACATTCATTTCTCTTAATCTTCGGCCCAACGATGTTTATAAGAAATCCATGCAGACTTGCATGGTCTTTCCATGTGGAACTCAACGTAGCAAATGGAATTTTCCCCTTCTAAGTGTCGTTACATGTGCTTCGAGCTTGACAGACTACCACAACCAGCAAGATTTCAAGACACCCTATGATTGATTGTTTCATCATCAAGGACTTAAGTTTAAGCTACTCTCAAAACTTAGCTCTGTCGCCTAATGTCGGAATAATTACGGCCAAACCTCCCCAGATTTGTGGCTTTGTCTCTTATACTTTCTATCTTCCTGAAATCAACTTAAGACTCTATCAAATGTGTGTCCTTCCCATTATTGAACATTGTAGTCCATTTTCTGGTTTAATGACCAAGTGTAGCCGTTCTGAAATTGAAAAGGTCCAAAGACATTTTACTCGGAAACACTTACTCCCGACTCCTCCAACTACCTCCTAATCGAATTCGTAACAGCTTACTAACATAAAATTGCTGTGGGTTCGGAGACTGGTAACTGGCTTCTGCCTCCTTTTTCACCATAATAATAATTCAAATCTTCCCCGAATTTCAGTCTTTTCTCCCGTTAGTCGTCCGTACAACCTGCATAATTCTTCACTGATTATACTTCCTCTATATCTTCCACATATGAACGCTCTTATTTCTTTGCTTCTGGGTATTGATTTCTTTTGAATAACCTGCCAATCGATATAAGGTTAGCAATTAACCTGTCTACTTCTAAGCGAAGACTGCACATTTATCTGAACACTAATTCAATTAACCTTTTATTTTCCTCATCATTTGCGAGCAGCTTTCCCGATGAAACTTTGATAGGACCAACGAAAACTAAGAAGACCATCTCCAATTTATGTCTTCCATACATCGTTTGCCCCACGAACTATGATGTCTTCATAAACCATGCCGCTGTAAATCGATCGTCAAAATATTATGTCATATTGTATGCTTGTTTTAAAGCACCTCCGATTCAAATGCCGATAACCATCATCAGAATTACAATCTGAATGCAGAACTATGCAGGCCTTTATGTACGCTTATGATTTAAAAGTTGCCTATCGATATAAACCGGTTTATTGCAACATCGTGCTTGAGCTCTTAAAAAAGGATCTTCAGGCCCTCGCTCAGTGGTGTCGCATATGGCGCCTTTTACTTTCTTGGCACAAGTGCTCCGTTATAAATAAATTATAAATAGGTTTATTGATTTGGCACTGCTTGGCGCTGTCAAATCTTTAGAACACAGGAAAAACCCTAAAACAAACTCCTCTTTTCATTAAACACTTAAGCTTTGGTTTGTTTGTTTGCTTAAATAGCAGTGTTGAAATGACGAGTTTGTTTTAAGTAAAAAAACCTGTTTTCCAAGGTTTAGAAATAGCAAAAATGAAGTAAAAACAGCTATACAGAATGAAGATGAATGTATCAGGGAAATAATGTTTAGAGTCAAGACTAGTCTGTTATTGACGTTCGAGGGTATTCATTTGACAGAGGTAGAAACGTCTGCGGTCGATTTGAAGGGATAGGTACTTCCAATCAGATGCAAGCGCAGTCGATTCCGGTGTGGGGTCTGCCGAATAATTAGACTTAGTTGACTGATTGCTAAAAAGGAGAAAATAGATTAGGAGCAAGAAGAGTTCAACGGTAAGAAACTTTCAATGCTGTCATGCAGTCTTCATAAATCACTTAAGTCACTTTAAGTCTTTTTATTGAGGGAAGTAGGCTTTCGCCCTTGAGCTCCCTATTCACATGCAAAAATGTCAATATTACAAACGTTTACAGTGATATATCTGACAAATGAAAATGTTAGGATAATCGATATGTGTGGGCCAGGTGCAACCTGCCACTGTTTACATAATCTTCATTATATTGACAATAGTTTCTCAGGAAATGGGTATCTAGTTTGAATTTAAATGTGTCAACAGTTTCTGAAAGGACCACCTCGTCAGGGAGTCCGTTTCATGCTCCAACGATCCTCTGCGAAAAGGCGTTCTGACGGACTTCCGTGTGGAAAAACTTCCTCTGCAGTTTAAAGGCATGACCCCGCAGATGTTCCGTCCCAGCCAATTCGAAGAAGTCAGCAAATTCTAGGGCACAATCGCGGCCTCTGACAATCCGGTAGGTTTGGATGAGGTCACCGCGTAGTTGCCTGTAATTTAGAGGAAACAAACCAAGTTCAACCAGTCTGGCTTCATAAGGCAGATGACTTAGATTCTTGACCATCTTCGTAGCCCTCGCCTGCACTCGTTCCAGCTGTAGATAATCCTTTTTAAACCACGGACGCCAGGCCTGGCTGGCATATTCCAAGTGAGATCGAACAAATATCCCGTAGGTTTTTCGGAAGAGTTCCTTATCCATCTGCACAAATCCACGTCTGAGCGCAAATAAGACCTGTGTAGCGCGTTTAGCTGCCTTTAAACACTGTGAAGATGGTTTAAGTGAGGAGTTTATTAGAACACCGACGTCCTTCTGTTCCTCAACAATTGAAAGGGGTTGCCCATTGAGAATGTATTGGTAGGAATCATCCTCCTCACTGGTCCTTCTTGTACGCAGTCTTAGGACCACACACTTCCCAACGTTAAAATTATAAGAGCCAACGAGCAGACCAGCTGCTAAGACGGTTGAGATCCTCTTGAAGTGCGTGACTATCTGATGACCCTCCACAATTTAACATCATTTGCAAACATGATGGCGCTGCAATCCAGGTCGTCGACACAGTCGTTGATGTACACTAAGAAGAGTAACGGCCCTAATACCGAGCCTTGGGGGACACCACTTAGAACCGGAGTAGGTGTTGACTTCGAGGTATCGACGCACACAGTTTGCAATCTATCTGTAAGAAAGTCTGCGATCCATGTCAGCAGCATTCCTCTTATGCCGATTTCAGATAATTTTTAGATGAGACGTTTGTGTGGGACACTGTCAAACGCCTTCTTTAAATCAGTGTATATGACGTCAACCACACCATTTTCGTCCAGTGCACGAGTCCACTGCTCTGTGGACAGTAATAAACTAGAAAGACAGGAGCGATTCTGTCTGAAGCCATGCTGGAGATCTGAGAGTAGTCGGCTATTGATATAATGGAATAAAACTTTTGGTTTATATTCAACCTGTTGAATAATTCTTGATTCATAGTTCTTTCTTGCCTGACGAATAATTCTTTTTACAGCGTTTCTTTGATGACGAAATTCTTTGAGATGCTCTGCTGACCCTGTTTGCCTGAATACCTTCCATTTTTTATCTTTATTCTTTAGCTGACTGTTAATTTCTCTTGTTAACCAGGCGGGGCTACTAGTCTGTTTTGCACATTCACTGGACAAAAGCGTTCAATCAGATCGAGTGAGACTGTCTTAAATGATTGCCAGTCATCCTCTGGATTCCCTTTAAGCAAACAATCCCATCTCATAGACATCAGTTCTTTCCTCATCGCGTTAAAATCAGCTTTCCATATATTTCGCTTGCATTCCGTTCCATTCTGGCGCTGAGAATAAAGTGAGTAATCCCACATCAGCGTACTATGGTCACTCTTACCGAGGGGTGCAATAGAATACACTTCATCAATGCTAGAGAAGTCCTTCGAAAATACAAGATCCAGGCAATTTGCTCTCTGGTTCTCTCTAAATCTCGTTGGAATGTTAACCTTCTGTACCAGAGGTTGGTCGAGAGTGAGATCCATTAGCTTGTGGCCGAAGGAAGTTGGTGCACCATCAACTGTCAGATTAACCCAGTCTACTATAGGTGCATTGAAATCTCCAGCAATAAGCACCTGCTGGTGACTTGCTACTTCCTTGAGCAAATGGAGGAGGGACTCATCAGCTGCACTTGGAATGTTCGGTGGTCTGTAGATCGTCAAGAATTGTAGGTTCTGTGAACGCTCCTTTTTAATCTTTGTTCATATTTGTATTATATATTATAGTGTTGATTATGTTTGATCTAGCTGTATGAAACAGCTAGTACCATTCGTTTCATAAAGCTATATCAAAACCTAGACGTACGGCTCATTTCGCATTCGAATAACATAGAGCATAAATGATGTTTAAAACGGAAAAAAAACATACTACTAACAGACAGAGATAAAATATAATAAGTTTTGTAAGTTATTTTTAAAGCAAATTGTTTCCTAATCATAAAATTATACATAAAAATAAAGACGCTATCCAAAAACATTTTAAAATGTAAAGTTATCATAATTTTTTAAATATTTTTAACAATAGAAAAAAAGCTGCTTTTAGTTATAGTTATTGGCGACAACCATCAGCCCCACCTAAGCATAGACGGTCACGATAAAAATGTACCCCGAGTTATAAAGGATCTGGGCATATCATATTCTAGTAGTCTTAATCTGTCACAGCACTGCGCCCTGATTGTTTCGAAAGCACGCCAAACTACTGGGTTTATTCACAGAAATTTAAAAACCGTCAACATGAGAATCAGCCTCTATAAATGTATGTCAGGCCTAGTCGGGAATACTGCTCGTTTCTATTTAGCCTTCCCTAATAACAATTCGGACGCGAATCGGATCCGACGTTACGAATTTTCGGACGCGAATCGGATCCGACCAGGACTTCGAATTCGGACGCGAATCCAATCCGAAAATTCGTATCTCGTTTTTCAACCGCACAGCGGAACCTCTTACTCCTTTGGTTGACGCCCATACTAGCTAAACGGTTAAAAACGATCCCCATTTCATTCTAATCGAATAGTTATTAATGATACAGTGACTCTTGGAAGACTGAGTGAGCAAGTAAAACATATTTTGTTTAAAAATATGCAAAACATAAGTGTACAAAAATAAATCTTCGAAATTTCTTTTAATCAGTAGTCCTGTGTTGATGGACCTGGCAATCCCTCAGCCGTTTCATGCGGTATCCACCCTGTAATGAAAAGACAGTAAAATTAGTGATGGTGAGTAAACAATGCGCATTTTTTATGTAGTAAATATTTTTATACAATGTTGATAATGAAAATCTACTTACCGTCAGCAAAGTGCCCCTGGGTTGCCTTTAAGCCCCTTTTCTGCAGTCGGTCATATGCCTTTTTAAAGGCATTTTTAAAAGCTCGTTTCAGCTGCAATTTATCCGCCTTTTGCGGAATATTCCAAAGATTGAATACGTCTGCGGTGCAAATGAATTAATTAATAATGAGAAATTTCTTACCCAAAAGAATTTCATATAACGGGGAAAGGAAAAGGGCCTGCTTGTTCTGGTGCCGACCGTAGAAAGTTAATCGGTAGGTCACTTCATCGGCGAAGAGGGCGGTGAAAACGCGATCAGCAAAATTGCTGACGCTATCACCGCCAAGGGAGGCCAAATGGGCAACCTAGTTAGACGGTAAGTAATGTCCAGCCAACCTACCAATTGCTGCCTATATGCCCTGTCTACGACGGCTTTGGTCAGGGCATCTACTTCTTCTAGGGTCGACATTTGCTGTACAATCGGACCCCTTGCAGTAGGCTGGGGTGCATGTGTGCCGCAGGTACCAATGTGGTCATCCAGCCGATGCCGTGTGGCCGCCACCTCCACTTTCAAAGCCTGTAAAAGTCTTATTTGTTGCAGCTGGCTTTGCATTATCCACCTAAGACTTGCTTTGATGGCTGATCGGCTGGATTTTCTTGATTGATTACCACGTCACCTCTTTCGTTTGCGCCGAATAACGTCTAAGAAGATTATATATAGAAAGTAATGGCTTACCCGCATGTGGAGGAGTCTGGGCAATGGGCATAGTGTTGCTGGAACCACTGCTACCAGATGAATTGTCCTAAAAAAAGGTAACGGTGGTAATTGTTCTGCGTACCGATGACGAAGAGAGGGACGGGATGTTCGTAACGAAAATGTTGGAATCTATAGGAAATTTCTTAGTCCTTCTGGGACGCCCACTATGAAATCCATCTTCAGACATAATGAGCTACAACCCAACATGAAAAATAGGGATTAGGAATGCAAAAACTATCTAATCAATCACTGCCTCTCTTCACTGTCCACGAATCAATAGCTGCAGGACTGTTGGGTTGTAGGATTGGTGGACAGTGACCGTTGAACGGTGAGAGTTACAGTGAGAAAATAAAACCTAGTACGAGAATATGAGGGAAAGTTACCGTCCGACGCAGTCTTCAAAATATTTATCATGTCTGCGGCATGCTTGGCTCATTCCATGATGTTAGTCCTCCATGTCCCATCTTCCAGTGATTTCGATTAAGACCAGGTGATCGTTTAAGGGGATGCATGCGTATTTCCGGACAGTGGACGGCAATGGGCTTGTTTTGAGTACGTTCCCTAATGTAGCTTTATAAACGTTAATAAATGACGAGTTCTCAGGATAATCAAAAAAATCCTCACTATTTTCATACTCTACAAACACTAAGCCTATGTCGCCACTCGAATAGCGGACAATATTCTGCACACATACTAATTTATCGCCTACCATAAGTGACCCATTTGATGGCGTCGTACCAAATATTAAGCTTTTGTTCTTAATATACCGAAACTGTGTAAACGAACCACCCGATGGTGGTAGTGGCCCGTCGCGGTGTTTATAGGCAGAAGTCCATTCTGATCGACCACTTAACTGCCGCCGCTCTGCCTGCAATTCTCCTAGCCTACGGACAACTTGCTGAAGTGGCTGTGATGGTTTCCTAAGCATGCGCTTCATTTTTTTCCTAGATAACTTTCAAAAGGAAAAGACGAGAAACTATCAAGGGGACCATGTCGTTGGACATCATCTGGTAGATGAACAATGCTGTGAACATTGTACACCATTTCCGACTTACCATATAAGGACGAGTATTTTTCTACAAACATTTTCAACAGTTGCCTACAGTAGGGCACCCATTCTTTGCACGAATGGGGGCGAACAAGACAGCGTATTGCCGTGAACAATAGTAAAAAGTGCTTTCAATATTTTTTGTGAAGGAAATCTTTAAGGACGACTATACCGGTGTACAGTAGAAACTGACGAAATTCAGTGCCCATCCAGGTATCGTTATCAGTAATAGACCTTGCGCGCTGTGAAAATTCCCGTGGCAAGTAGGCATTAAGTGACTTTAATCTATCATTCACCGTACATATTGCCTCAGGTGACAACCGGAAATGAACTTCTCTTGGGCTTTTCAGCCACAAGTTAAGTATACGTCGCATTACACCCAGGTAAACTAAATGTAGAGGACCTAAAGGAAAGGAAGTAATCATTCCCACCTTACATGCTAGCAATGGTGAAGTGCCAATACGATGGCAGTCATCTATTACGGAGAGGAAATCGGCATCCGTCCTCAAACGCTCTGAGACGCTATCATATACTACTTTATCTACGTAATCACCTTTAACACAACACCTCTCACAACCATAATAGGCGTTCACATTCTTAATTTGCTTAATAAAAGCTCTCGCTGGAGCATCGCAAATTACAGCTGCTAAACGAAACCGAAGGGACCTATCGATATGTTCGACACGCAGACCATCTCTGGCCAAAGATTTTAATTCTTTAGCGAGCGCCATACAGAAAGTTTGTACATCTGAGGGCTTTCCATAACCACAGTAAATTCCCACAACGAATATTTCACTAACAAAGGGCTCCATGATTCTACCTAGGATAGGCCAAAACCCGCGCTTAGTTTTCTTATGTATGGGGAGCCCATCAATAGCTAAATAAGTTACAACACAATTGCCTATTAGACGCCTGGTAGGGTCTTTAAACTGCTCAGTTAACTGGTTTACAAAACCTAAATGAACGTACTCACCACTGCCCATTGCCGTCACCGTTGATACATCACTTACACCACCCAACAGCGTTCGTGCGTCCGCAGGAAGGTCCGAGGTCAGCCGTCTGATTATCTTCAGAAGACTGCTCAGATGAATCAGTGGTATACGCGAGCGTCTTGCCCATGAACTCAGAGCCTCTCGTACTGTAGGTTTCTCTTCAATTGAAGGTGTGCTTGAAGATTCTTTTGCGGCCACGTCAGATCTATCTAACGTCTAACTTTTCTCCTCATCAACAGAGAAAATCTCAGTGTCCGAGTCATCATATGAGGAACTAGAGGAAGAGGTCAGCTGCCACGACGATGAAGATGAGTCGGAAGAATACATTTATTATTATTATTATTTTATTTATTGCCAGTTTACAGGCAAGGTCAAAAGGGATATATACAGTAGGGGGTCCAGCTGACAGTGAAAAAAACTCCTGATCGTTCTTTAAGGTATTTTCAGGAGAAAAACTGCAGCTTGTTGAACAGATTAAAGTTTAGGACAGGGAAAGTGTTGACACAGGTGCACAGTGTAGTACTTCTCCTTTCGGTGTTGTGGATCTGGTCTTCTGTACTAGCAGCAAGTATGCCGGCGAGCGGCTGCTAGCTGTAGACTGAGGAATAACCCGATTACGGACTGCAGAGCCAGCAATATTGCCTTCAGCATGAAGTCCGGCATAGGATTCAGAGTCCGTGGACGCCATCAGAACGGAAAAAGAGCTTCCAGAGAATCAGCACCCAAAAATTCGCGGAAGGTGTCCTGAATGTAGAAAACTAGTGACAGCTCTCGTAAACAAAGGATAGTTTTGCTGAATTTTAATACTTCTGGGTAGTTTATTCCAGATTGCTATAGCATTTACCGAAAAAAACTGACGGTATTTAACGGTGCGTGCCAAAGGAAGAAATAAGAATACATCTCTATGATTGGTGCGCCGACAGTGGTCGAGCTGCCTCAGGGATGTAAGGGGGTTAAAGGTAAAACCGTTTAAAAAGCTTGAACAGTAAAAAAATAATCCCTTCTGTAATCTACGAAGCCACAACGGGTCGAGGCTTGTAAGCTCACAGCGTTGTTGGTAGGACAGGTTTCTGTGCTCTGAAGTAATAACTCTTTTAGTAAAGAAGTGCTGGACTGATTCTATCTTCCTCCGTTCACTCGCGTGCAGAAGGCTAAATAGAAACGAGCAGTATTCCAGACTAGGTCTGACATACATTTTATAAAGGCTGGTCCCTAATATTGAGGGTTTTAAAATTTCTGAGAATAAACCCAGTGGTTTGGCGTGCTTTAGAGACAATCAGGGCGCAGTGCTCTGACAGATTAAGACTACTAGAATATGATATGCCCAGATCCGTTATAAACCCGGGCACATTTAAGTCATGACCGTCTATGCTTAGATGAGGGCTGATGGTTGTCACAACTAACCATAACGGAGCATTTGTGCCAAGAGAGCGAAAGGCGCCATGTGCGACAACACTGAGCGAAGGCTTGAAGATCCTTTTTTAAGAGATCAAGCACAATGTGGCGATCGACCGGTTTATAACGATAGGCAACTTGTTAATCATCAGCGTACATAAAGAGCCTACCATACTGAAAAAAATCAGGAACATCGTTCACAAAAAGGCAAAATAGAAGCGGGCTGAGTACACTACCCTGAATAACGCCACTCCTCACGTGCGTGGGGTTGGAGATAACATCGGACATTTTTACCCGTTGTGCGCGATCATTCAAATAGGAGGATATTAAGTTCAGAAGCTTGTTACCTATGCCGAAGGAGGTAAGTTTCAGCAGAAGGAGATCGTGGTCAACACGGCAAATTCACGTAAATCAGCCAGAAACCCTTTCTGAGCACGTCTATTAAGTGTTCTCTCAGAGACTGCTCTAAACATTCTGCAAAAAAAGCAAAAAAATGGTCAGTATAGACAGAACAGGGGTGCAGGCAGTTAAGCGACCGCGTCGCAGCACAACAGCGCAGGAAATGGCGTGGCACGGCGCGCGCGGGATTGACAGCTAAGTGCCCGATCGATTTTCCAATACCACTGCGCGCATTCTCTTCCGCCCTTAGCGACGCGTCATCGGGATTCATTAGCAACCAATCAAATTCCAGATGCGATTGACGTACGACCGTTCGAGCCTCACATCGTATTTCATTGCTATTAGGGTTTTGCACGCTACTGAACGAAAGAAGATAGAATCAGTCCAGCACTTCTTTGCAAAAAAGATTTTTCTATTAAGAACACCGAAACCTGTCCTACCAACAACGCTGTGAGCTTACAAGCCTTGACCCGCTGTGGCTTCGCAGATTACAGAAGGGACTATTTTTACTGTTTAAACGTCTAAACAGTCGTACATTTAACCTTTTTAAATCTCTTAGGCACCTCGAGCACTCTCAGCGCACCAGTCATCGAGATGTATTTTTATTTCTTCCTTTGGCACGCACAGTTAGATACCGACAGTTTTTTTTTTCGGTAAACACTATAGAAATCTGGAATAAGCTACCCAGAAGTATCAACATTCAGCAAAGCTATCCCTTGTTTACGCGAGCTGTCACTAGTTTTCTACATTTAGCACACCTCTCAAGAATTTTGGGCACCGACTCGGTGGAATCTCTTTTCCGTTCTGATGGCGTTCGGTGAATCTGAATTCTGAGGGCAATATGCCTGGCTCTGCAGACCTCAATTGGCTTATTCCTCAGTCATCCGCGAGCAACCGTTTGCTAGCACACCTTTAGCTGCTGCAGAACACCGGATACATAAGATTGATGTGAAAAGTACTACACGACAGTTCGACCGTCGTAGTCCGACGATGTCCACCGTATGCTCCATGGGAAAGTGGAGCAGGGACGGTGACTTGCGCGTGATTTAGTTTAAAGTGATAGTAGACTTGCGCTGCATCTACCGCACTCTCTCCTCCTCCCCCACCTGAGCCCGGTGTCAAGACAGAGTCAAGAAGACCGGAGGTGGGAGAGGACGCAGGTGGCTGGCGAGGCTGGGTCCCCTAAGTCCTAGCCGCCTTTAGGCGTGCCACCACACCTCCCATGTTCGGCATTTGTTATGGGAGCGCAACCCAAATAACGCCTGCCATGGCCTAATGTGGCCCTCGTGTTGGTCAAACGCATCTACCACGTGGCCCGTTTAGGGGCAAGAGAAGTACTATTGTAGTATTATTGTATTGTGTAGTACTGAGAAGTACTACACAATACACCTGTGTCAACCCCTTCCTTGCCCGATCTATCGACAGTTCGACCGTCGATTTCGACGAGGTCCACCGTATGCTCCACACCAGGTGGTGCAGGGACGGTGACTTGCGCGTGAATTAGTTTTAAGTGATAGTAGCCTTGCGCTGCAGCTACCGCACTCTCCTCCTCCCCCACCTGAGCCCGGTGTCAAGACAGAGTCAAGAAGACCAGAGATGGGAGAGGGCGCAGGTGGCTGGCGCGGCCGGAGCCGCCCCTGGGCGTGCCACCACATCTGGCTCGGATCCCACGGTGTGGGAGTGCCATAAAGGCCACATAAAGAAGGAGCCATTGCAACCTGACTCTCAGTCCGCCAGTCAGCCACTCCACACAAAACACAAATTGGGCTGGCCACGCGGTCCGAGTTATCCCGTCAGTTGGCAACCTTCCAAGCCACGGCTTTTAGCGCACCGTGATAGTTTCAAGCGCGTCAGATTGTTTATAGTGAGGAATATGCACTAAGCTGTCGACCTCACTCTCTCCCCACCCCACAGTCAGACTACTGTCCGAGCCGGTCAGTTGCCTGATGTGGGAGTGAAACACATTAACTGACGGATCGGCGTACCCGTCTTCGCGCGCCACAGCACGACCTGGCCCCCATAAAGCACACACCAGGATTCACAAACTCAGGGGATATGGAGCAGCCATCGCCGTCTGACTCCCAGTCCACTTCTCAGCCACTCGACACACACAGCACATACACTGTGCCGACAGCGTGGTCTGGTGGAAGCGTCAGATTGGCAGACTTCCCAGCCACGGTTTCTAGGAAACCGTGATATACTCTGGTAAATGGTGATTGTGAGGGTGTAGTCGATGTATTGGTGTAGGTAGTGTGTGCTGATGCAGCTTAGCCTCCGGTGGTTTTACCGGAGGTTGTCGTGGAGGTGCATGTGTCCTAAGAGGCCCATGCGGTGTGTAAATGTGCGGGAGCAAGGAAGTCAGTGAAGGTGGGCGCGTCGACTATATGTCGGAGCCCCAGGCACTGGTTCACCAGCCTCCGTGCGATGGATTCGCAGGTGACCGGCCAGGCCGATGCGTGAGTTGAAGTTGCGGGCGCAGTGTGGGCAGGAGAAATCGGTAGAGGCTGGGGCGATGTCATTCATGGTAGTAGGGGTGGCAGGGGCACTAAGAATGGCAGGAGCGGAGGGTGTGAATGGTGTATCGGTGTTGTCGGCATTGTGGTGAATTCGCTGTCATGGATGCGCATGTGACCGAATAGGCCCATGCGATGAGTGAATGCGCGAGTACAGTGAGGGCAGTGGAGGCGACGATCTCTGCTGTGTGATGGTGTTCCAGGCACTGGCTCACCGGTCTCTGTACGATGTATTCGCAAGTGACCGACCAGGCCGATGCGTGAGGTGAATGTGCGGTCGCATTGAGTACAGCAGGAGAGATTCCCCATCGCTGATGGTGGTTGTGGTGGTAGTAGTGAAGGCGAAGGCAATGGTGGTTGCGGTGGTGGGGGTAACAGGCGATGAGTAGATGGATGTGGTCTCTATGATGGTGGGAGTAATGGAATTGATGTCAGGAGTGAGGGTGGGGGAGTCAGAATGGGGGTTGGCAGAATTTGACGTAGAAATTGGAATTGTGGGATTGTTGGTGCATTGCGTCCGAAGATGTCCGACCAGGCCGATTCGCGCACGGAAGATGCGTTGACAGCGCGGGCATGTTGGCAGGGCCTGGGCATTGGCAGTGTTGGTGCGGGGCGCTGGTGACTTTCGTGCCGCTCTTTTGGCCTTGGCGGCGGCGATCCGGTTGGCCTCGTTGATTGCTGAACCAGTCTTCACTGATCTTCTCCATGCCGGTCTATCCTGGGTGAGGTCTTCCCAGGTCGCCGAGTTGATTTGCAGTTGCTTCAGCGATTTCTTCAAAGTATCCTTTAAGCGTCGTTTTTGACCCCCCTGCCGACGAGAACCCGTAGCGACATCTCCGTAGAAAAGTCGTTTGGGTAGTCGCTCGTCGTCCATTCTTACCAAGTGGCCGCTCCATCGCAGCTGCACTTGCCTCAGCATGGCATGGATGCTGAGGATTCCGGTCCGCTCCAGGACTTCCGTGTCCGGTATCCTGTCTTGCCATCTCAGCTTCAGTATTCTGCGGAGGCAGCTGAGATGAAAGTGATTCAGCTTCCTTGGTTGGTTCGAGTAGACGGTCCAGGTTTCCGCTCCGTAAAGGAGTGTCGACAAGACGACGGCCTTGTACATCTTCAGTTTGGTGTTCAGGTGAATGCCGTGGCGATTCCACACGGAGGCCTGCAGCCGGCCGAAGGCCTGACTAGCTTTGGAAATCCGTTGGGCAACCTCGTCATCGATTCTCGTGTTGCGCGAAATCGTGCTTCCTAGATAAGCGAAGGTCTCCACGTTTTTGAGTTGAGCACCGTTGACATTGATTCGAGGAGCATTGTATTCCGCGCTGGGTGGTGGCTGGTGCATGACAACCGTTTTGGCTGTACTGATTGTTAATCCAAAATCGGCGCAGCCTTCGGCGAAGAGGTCCATGCTCCTTTGCATGTCCTCCTCCGTCACGGTGTTAAGGGCGCAGTCGTCCGCGAAGAGCAAGTCATGGACTGTAGTCGTAGACACACGCGCGTTGGAGCCTGCATACGCCGACTGTTGAGAAGGCGCCCGTCAGTTCTGTAGGCGATGCGAATACCAGGCTGCTCATCACGGTAGGCGTCCATCAGCATAGCCGAGAACATGAGACTGAAGAGGGTGGGGGGGCCAGTACGCAGCCCTGCTTTACTCCGTTGGTCACTGCGAATGCTTCGGATACCGTCCCGTTGTCAGTGACGCGCGCCGTCATCCCGTCATGAAGCTGACGCACCATGTGCGTGAACCGCTCAGGACAACCAAATTTCTGCATGACTTTCCACAGTCCGTCACGATTCACCGTGTCAAAGGCTTTCGTTAGATCCACGAAGGTAGTTTAAAGGTGAGTTCGCATCTCCTGACACTTCTCTTGTAGCTGGCGGGCGGCGAAGATC
The DNA here is from genome assembly GCA_017591395.1 of Schistocephalus solidus. Taxonomy (NCBI): domain Eukaryota; kingdom Metazoa; phylum Platyhelminthes; class Cestoda; order Diphyllobothriidea; family Diphyllobothriidae; genus Schistocephalus; species Schistocephalus solidus. The sequence continues at coordinate 108,246 of WEDG01007485.1, read as the reverse complement.
ATATCGGTTGTCCCGCGGTGTCGGCGGAAGCCACATTGGCTTTCCGGGAGCAGGCCCTGCTCTAGATGACCGTTAAGACGATTGAGAAGGATACGGGCGAAGATCTTCCCGGCGATGTTGAGCAACGAGATGCCTCTGTGATTATCACAGAGTTGCCGGTTCCCCTTCCGTTTGTAGAGATGGACGATGGTAGCGTCTTTGAAATCCTGAGGAACTTGTCCTTGGCGCCACATCTCCTGGAAGAGTGTTGTGAGTTCTGCCATCAGCCGGGGCCCACCGTGCTTGTAGACTTCCGGTGGGATTGCGTCGGATCCCGGTGCTTTACCGCTGGAAATCTGCTGCACGGCCCGGATGGTGTCTGGTAGGGAAGGCGGCAGATCCAGGTCATTGTTCGTGTCCACTTGAGGGAGCCGGTCAATGGCAGCATCGGAGATGGCTGATGAGCAATTAAGGACACTTCTGAAGTGCTCGGCCCAGCGCTTCAGAATTTGCGATTTCTCTGTCAGCAGTGTTGTCCCATCAGAGCTGAGCAGCGGTGCGGACCCCTTGATACACGGGCCGTAGATGGCCTTGATGGCTTTGAAAAAGTTTTTTTCATTTCATTGCGGTCCGCATACCCTGGATTTCTGCAGCCTTTCGGATCATCCAGGCATCCTGCATCTCCCGCAGCCGTTGTTGTACAAGGCGCCGGCATCTGAAAAAAAGGCTGCTTTGGTGGCGTCAGTCCGAAAGGTCCATGTAGGCTTTGTGTAGTCTATTCTTCTCCGCGAGTAAGTTGCTGATGTCGGCGTCATTGTCGTCAAACCAGTCCTGGTGTCGACGGTGGGCGCGTCCGAGTACATCGAGGGCGGTGGACTGGATGACATTTCGCAGTTGACACCATCGTGTCTCCACGGTATCGTTATCATCTGGAGCATGCAGGTCCTCCAGTTTCTCGGTTATTTGGTTGCTGAAATCAAAACAGTGAGCAGGCAAATTTAATAAAACAGTATTTAACTTACATGGCGGCCTCTTACCTTGGGGCCTTCGTCGGGGTTTGCAGTCGGAGCCTCATCTGGGAGATGACGAGGCGGTGATCTGTCCAACCATCGGCATCGCGGATCGCCTTGGTTACCAGCACGTCCTGTCGATCTCGCCTCCGGACGAGAACATAGTCCAGCAGATGCCAGCGCCGCGACCGAGGGTGCATCCACGTGGCCTTCTCCCGCGTCGGAAGGCGAAAGAAGGTGTTGGACAGCAGGAGACGGTGTTCCGCACACGTGCGCAGAAGAAGGAGGCCGTTAGCGTTGCAGCTACCCAGACCGTGGGGACCCAGCACTCCCTGCCAGGCAGCGTGGTCCATCCCGACGCGGGCATTGAAGTCACAAAGGAAAATTAACTTGTCCTCTTTCGGCACAGTCGCCAGCAAGGCGTGCAGGTCCTCGTAGAATTGGTCCTTCGCCGCATCAGAGCTCGTCATTGGGGGAGCGTAGGCGCTGATGATGGTGGCGAACTGGTCTCCCCGAAGAGGCAGGCGGAGGCTCATCAGGCGATCATTGATACCCTGCGGCAGACAGGGCAGACGTCCCACGATGTCGTTACAGATAGCAAAGGCAACACCAGCGTCGCGTCGCTCTGCCTTTGGCCGGCCGTTCCAGAAGAAGGTGTAGCTGGCCCCCACCTCCTCCAGCTGACCCTGCTCAGAGAATCGGGTCTCGCTGAGAGCAGCAATTTCCACCTTGTAGCGCGCCAGTTCCCGAGCGACTAGCGCCGTCGGCCGTTCCGGCCAGTCGCTCCTAGGATTGTCTAAAAGGGAACGAACATTCCAGGCTGCTAGTGTGCCCGATCTATAATCATTCAATGAACTACAGTTTTTCTCTCCTGAAAACGCTTGAAAGGACGAAAAGGAGTTTTTTCCACTGTCAGTTCTATCCTCTACTGTCGATCTCTTGTAAACTTGCCTTTAAACTGTCAAAAAAACAATAAATAAATGAAGCTGATATCATCAACATAATTCAGCAAATGGATTCCAACTTTTCTCTGAGAGCAGTCCTCCAATTATGCAAAACTGTTGATTTTTCCTCTTTTTCAAACACTTTTTTGGTCAGTTCTGTTTCTTACTTTGTTAAACACCTCAGCATAAGACAAATTCTGCCATGTATCCCATCTTCGACCTCAGAGGATGGAGGTATTCTTCGCCAAAAGTTTAACCGGCACAAAATTCAATGGGATGCACTGTGTAGAATGAGCCTCAGCAAGATGCCAAATCTCAGGCACACGTTGGCTAGATCACGGCAGCAAAAACTCTGGTTGATGTCCTAAATGCACGTCTGCACAGGTCACTGCCACACCTTTGCCTTGGTTTCGAGTATGTCCTGTCACAATCGACACACTCTCAAATTTGCGCGTGCACTGGGTTAAAGCATTCATTTCGTCCTCGACCATACTAGCGACCCCGCAATTTGGTCGGTGTTAAAGAGGGGTGGAGAAATTTTAGCGCCATAAAATATTTGTGCTCAAACCACGCAGAAAGGTCATTTGATCATAGTTATTGACCTGCCTCTGGGATGGCCAATCGCAACTGCCAACAAACTGTGATCAACTAATCAATTAATCAAGCGACTAGTGACTCAATCTCACATAGCCTTTATTAATTAACACTCACATCACCCTAGCGGACAGGTCTGCATGAAGGTCCCAAGCTTTCCGTGCGTCGGGGCCTCTGCCCAACACTAATTTGACGGATTTTTCTCTTTCTCATTCAAAAACGTAAATGAATGTGATGATTTTAGTGGCCTGAGTACGAATATGGCTTAGAAACCTAGAGGTGTTCGAGGAAACGCGAGTAATTTAGGAGAATTTTTGAAGGAAAAGAATTTTAAGGTCACAAATTATGTAGCTAAAGTCTTAAATTATACCTTAACAGAAGACGATCAACCTGAATATTAAAGAAAGAACAGCATTTGTACATTCTCCGATGCACACAGACAGATTTATTTTTAAAACTTGCGGGTTACCGTGTAAGGCAGATTCATATTCATGCTACCCACTCTATTAATATCATCCGCTTTCAAATTTGTTGTGAAATGGATCCCGGGTTAATGTACCGAATAACCCTCAAAGGCTGTTTGAAATAACAAATTTCCGTTCTTTCAACAATGACGGCATCAAACACAGAATTTCATGCTTTAAGTAGGCTATTTTTATTTAAAATTTATAACAAGCATAATATCCTTTGATCTCAATAGGACAAACCGTTTATCAATGAAGAAACGTATTGAGTTCCTATAACCAGACTTCGGACTCTTGTTTATCTGATTATATACTCTAGCACTTTTTTAATTCACTACTTTTTAAGAAGCAACAAAACTAATCTGTTTTCGGCCGCTACAACTTGTGATTAAGGTTAAGGAAATAAAATGAGAGATATATTTTTGTTTTGCCAATTTATTATTCCATCAAGTCAGTGAAAAAATGTATGCTCATTTGATTATTTAAATGATATTATTTAATGCTTTCTATAGAAAGCATAAAATAATACCATTTTATACTATGTATTATTCTTCTGCAGTCCGTGTTTTTGATTTACATTCATATGCTTAATTTTGGAAAGGTCAGCCGGATGGGAAATATTTATCGAACTTGATCGGATATATATGGTCTTCATTTCAACTGTCCTTGTATACGATCGTTGACTTTTGAATGATAGTTACTAACCTGCAAAATTTGCGTAATGTTACTTTATTTCCTCAAGCTTTGAATTAGAACACAATTTATGCAGGTAGAAGTTTTCTAGCTTAGCGTAAACTCTCTTTAGGTATAGCTTGAAGAAGTTGTACTAGTTCTCACACCGAGCCAATTTTAGAGGCGCCACGATTCCTTGTCCACGAGGAATACGGCTACAGGAGCCGTATTTATATAGCTCATTGTACCTCCAGGACCATCGTTTTCTACCTATATCACTGGTCGCTATGCGACTGCCTATGCCTTTAGGCACAGCGGGGCGTGCGTGTTCCATAACCCGATCGGTGAGCGCCACACTATGATAATTTATGTTCCCGAACACATCCGGCAGGACATCGGGCCTAGGGCTCAATGATAAAGTATAGCACTCAATGAGCAAATGTTGTTGGTTAGAATCTCAGGTGATCCACATCCGGGATTGGATATGACTGGCTGATGACGGATAATAGTCTGGAACTGCCCATTCCGGCTGTCATGGTCTTTGTTGGTATCATCTTCTATATATATATATATATATATATATATATATATATATATATATATATATATAATGAAGTGATGCAAATCAATCTTGCTACCGGGACATGCTCGTGCAGCAGTGCCTTAAGCGCAGTCTAAAACCCCGCAGGCAGTCGCAAAGTGAGTAGTACTATGGAAGATAATGGAATACCGGCAAAGACTAGAAATAACTCAATAGAACTGCATTTTGCAAAAGCTGATTGGTGAGCAACACTTTATCCTAATTAATACCCCCGAGCACGACCGATAGGAAAAAGAAACCATGGCTCATAATGGACCGTTCTACATAGGGAATAAAGTTCTCCGGTTCAAGTCCCATATGAACTAAACGTAAGATTCGCTATAGCTGGCTGATGACGACTTATAAGCCACAAATGGGCATTGTGGTTTCCATTGTCTTTGTCGGTACTCTATTATATATATGTCTTGTAATGTGGCATCCCAAGAACTAAAAGTTGAAGGCAGATAATTTCTTTGGAAATGAGAATTTATTGTGTAAATTTTAAACGCTTGTTCCCGGGGCGTCGTTAGACACAGTGTGAGACAAATGTGCTAAGAAACAGCTTACATCGTGGATGCACTTGAAAATGGATAATGGCGTAGTGTTGAGGCCAGTAGGCTTTCGCCCTATCTCTCATTATGTTCGGATTGGCTCACGTCTCTCGCACTTATGCCTAAAATGTTTGTACGCAGCGTCTAAATCAATATGCCGATTGATGCATGATTCTTCTGAGTGTGTGGCCTCAAAAGCCTATCTGATTTCAACATACATATATCAGAAATAGGTGAACACCGATCTGTTGGCTTCCCGAACCAATTAAGCTCCGTATGACTGATGAAAGTCACATACAGGTAACCGACTTCAAGGCCACAATTGGCCAAGTTATGATGACAGAGATGAGGGATGACAGAAAATGCGGATAGATTGATACAGCCTATTTCAGGCTTATTCTGCCTTCATTTAGGGCTGAATATCAACTGGGCCCGGAAGCACAAACTTGAGCATGTACACGGTGCAATTTGTCCACAGACTGGGTCTAGGAGATGGGCCATAATTACTTCAAGGAAGCGAAGTTTAACAGTGCCTCGCCACCAGTCATTTCCTGGCCCTGCAGATCGGACGTTTATTCAGTTGGTATTCATGTTTGGGATTAGTCAAATGAAGGCAAAATGAGCCCGAAACCGAATTTATCCATAAACTTGCATTTCTATCGTGCCTCCTATCTCAATATATAAGTATAATGAGGTTATATTATTGTCAATAATATTTACCACGAAATTTCACGACGGTGGCACACCATATCTCGATTTTGACATACCAAACTTTTGAAGACGAAGCAGTGTGTTCGCCTTTGTCAATTGTATGCTTTCCGTCAGCATTCATTCACTGAATCATGGTATTTCCTTAGTTTTTACTTCTAGTAATCTGCTCTATGCTCCCTTTTATTTTCTGTACCCTTTAATGCGTTGAGCCGCGCCTTGTCTGTCTGTTGACTGTACTTTCTGAACTTCCAACAAACACTAGTGTTCGGTTTTTGTTTTAGATTCTCACAGATATTGGCAGACAAGCGGATCTTTACTCAGTATTTTTCGAATCCTGAATATACCGTACATTTTGCATCCGATCGTTCGTACCATCATATTCACGCAATACAGGTAGACGGAAAGCCTGAAAATCAGCGTTAATGTGGACAGCATTAAAAAACTTTTTCTACAATCCTCTAAGTTATAGCTTTGGACGTGATCCACTCGTCCAAGAAATTAGTAAGTTATTCCCCTTTTGATTCTTTAAAGTTAATTTCTTAAAAAACTGCCGTTATTTAACCCACAATAAGACAATAATTACAAAGACATTGTGTTAATTATTTTTTTCATCGACCAAAGCTTTCTTGGGACTTGCACTAAGCAAACAACAACTCAGAGTTAAGTAGACATATATAATATTTGCTTTGAAAACACTGCTAGTAGAGTATAAAAAGAAGGTTCTTCGATCGTTAAAACCATTGCTCTATTTGTCATAGTTTCAGAAATCACAAAGTTGTCCATCTTCAGAGATAAACTCGACAACAGAGCAAGCAGTATAAACTAAACTAGTATGGCGAAACTATATTAAGCATGGTTTTTACAGTTTTATAGGAGGCAGTCTAGGATTCCTAACTTTGGAGATCATGAATGGGCTGAGCTTTACCTGATGGTGTGCTTATATTTTGGGGTTTTAATCGTCAAACCGTGTAAAAATTATGTTCAACAGTTGAAATTTCCCGAGACGTCCCTGTCTCGGATATTCTGTTCAGCCACTGGTCAACCTCAGGTAGATTGTTTTTATGCACATCAAAATACATATATTTACGTTAGAAGTCAAAATAATGCCCAACTGGTTAACGTATAAAGTAAGAACGCACTCTGAAATTATAGTGGAGAACTCATCTGTTAAATGTGAGGTTGGTAGACTTTGACTCGCTTTCTATTTAATTTGTTTTTTTTTGTTCCATGCGTGTTCTGTTGCATAGAAGTATATTTTACATGCGTTTGGTTTGTTTCTTCTAGCGGCAGCAACAAATTCGTCTTCCGACCAGCCTGATCAAACAGCCTTCTTGGAGATTTGCGAGCATATAAACCAGAAACCGGATGGACCATCAATTGCCCTGTCTGCCGTGGTTGATCAGCTCGAGAAGTCTGCAGCAAAAGACTCAAAGACTGCGAATTTTACACTAACTTTGCTGGACTTGTGCGTAAAAAACTGTGGTTATCGATTCATAACTGAACTTTGCAATGGAGGCTACTTAAAAAAATTGGAACTGCTTACAGATCATGGAAAATGTGCTGATACAATCCGAACTAGGATTCTTACCCTGATTAAGGCATAAGCAGGGTTTTTAATTTTATTCAATCTGTAGGTCTGGGCGCTAGCCTTTTCCGATCATTTTGAAGTTCATCCGATCAATGATCTCTATAACAACCTTGTCAACAATGGGGTGGAAATCCCGGATATAGACAGAAATGAAGTAGACCTCCTTAAGCGTACGGTAAGCGGATTTTTATCTAACAATGTCTGGACTGTGCCGAGCGTGTTTTCTGAGAGATGATCCTATTTATTTTATTGATTAGAGCTAACAAAACCTTGCCCGAGGGTCCTGCATTTCATCATATCGTCAAAGACTATTTCTCAGTTCAGTGAGGCTAGATATAAGGCCTCCTGTTAATTTTCTGCTCCTAAGGCACCGTTTTTTCTTTCCGTCTAGATTACGCCTAATCGAATGCCCGAGGTCCAATCACCCGCCGCTACAAATGCCAGGAAAACGCAGCTGATGCAGGCCATTCGTCATGATTTGGACTTGACAACCCTTGATCTTCCCGCCTTTGAGGCTCTGCTTCAGGGTTTGTCCTGTAACCCACCGGATACTGTTACGATGAAGCAGTTGCAGGTAAGTCGCGGCTTATGCAGACATGGAACGTGCGACTGTCTATCAATGGGTGGCTTATGTTTGTGGTTATCTGCTGTCTCTTTCATGAACATACTTTCATAACTGTCACTGCGTACTCTAAGTCTATGTGAATCAGCTCACTCGAATGCACTCACTTTATTCAGAAGTTTGGTAGATGATTGGTTTGCATGTTAACAGGTAGGCACTAATAGGCTTGCATAATGGAGCCTTATAAATCTGCGTCTTTCCGGTAACCTGCAGGGATCAGCAGTTCGACCGTCGTGATCCAACGATGTCCACCGTATGCTTCATAGCAGGGTGGTCCAGGGGTGGTGACTGGCGCTGGATTGTAGTGAGTGCAGACATGCGCTGCATCTACCTCACTCTCTACTCAACTCCCCCACTTGGGGCCAGTGTCAATAATACCGGAGGTGGGAGAGAGCGCAGGCCCACGCACTGTGGTCCAGCACAAACAGGAACACAACAACATAAGAGAGGGGCGGCTCGGATCTCAACTGAGTGGGAGTGGGAGTGGGGAGTGGGAGCCATTGCAGCCTGACTCACAGTCCGCCAGTCATCCATGGCACCTAAACGCGCGCACTGGGCCGATCACGTGGTCCGAGTAATCTCATCATTTGGCAACCTTCCAAGCCATGGCTTTTAGCGCACCGTGATAGTTTCAAGCGCGTCAGATTGTTTATAATCAGAAGAATGCACTGAACCGTCGACCTCACTCTCTCCCCCACCCCCACAATGTGACTACCATCCAAGCCAGTCAGTTTTCTGATGAGGGAGTGGGTGCATTGGCTGACGGGTTGGTGTACCCGTCTTCACGAGCCACAGCACGACCTGCCCCTCATAACGCACAAACCATGATTAAATAAATCAGAGGATATGGAGGAGTCATTGCCGCCTGAGTCCCAGTCCACATACAGCCACACATCAGACACAACACATACACTGGGTTGATGGCGTTGTCTGGCATAAGCGTCAGATTGTCAGCCTTTCAAGGCATGGTTTCTAGGAAACCGTAATATTCTCAGGTACATGGTGATGGTGGGGGTGTTGTGCATGTACTGGTGAAGGTAGTGTACACTGCTGTGGTTTACTCTCCGAAGGTTTACCAAAGGTTGTCACAAAGGTGCATGTGTCCTAATAGGCCCATGCGGTGTGTAAAGGTGCAGGAGCAGTGAGGGCAGTGGAGGCGGGCGCAACAACTGTATGTTGTAGCCCAGGCACTGCAGCACCAGCCACCGTGCGAAGGAACCGCAGGTGACCGATCAGGCCGATGCGTGAATTGAAGTTGCGGGCGCAGTGTGAGCAGGAGAAATCGGAAGAGGCTGGTGGGATGTCGTTCGTTGTAGTGGGGGTGGCAGTGGCGGTGAGAATGACAGGAGTGGAGGGTTTTCATGGGGTATCGGTGTTGTCGACATTGTGGTAAATTCCGCTTTCATGGATGTGCATGTGACCGAATAGGTCCATGCGATGTGTGAATGCGCCAGGACAGTGAGGGAAGGCTCGAATCCCAGTGGAGTAGGAGTGCCATAAAGGCCACATTAAGAAAGAGCTAGTGCAGTCTGACTCTCAATCCAGGGGACCGATTATTCTGTCAACTGGTAACCTTCCAAGCCCCCGTTTTTAGCGCTCCGTGATAGCTTCAGGCGTGTCAGCTTGTTTATAGTGAGGAAAATGCGCTGTGCTGTCGACATCACTCTCTCCTCCACCCCCACAATCAGACCACCGTCCGAGCCGGTCAGTTGTCTGATGCGGGAGTGGGCGCAGTGGCTGGCGAACCCGTCTGCGCACGCCACAGCACGACCCGGTCACCTTAACACACACCAGGAGGTAAGAAGAAGCCATCGCTCTCTGACTCTTAGTCCACTGTTCAGCCACTAACGCAAAACACACACAGGGCTGACGGCCTGATCTGGTATAAAGCGTCATTTACCAGCCTTCCAAGCCACGGTTTCTAGGACACTATGCTATTCTCAGGTACGTTATGATGATGAGGTAGTTGCGTATGTACTTGAAGAGGTTTTGTGCATTTATGGTCTTTATGGCACTCCCACTCTGTGGGATCCGAGCCATGTGTGGTGGTACGCCCAGGGGCAGCTCCGGCCGCGCCAGCCACCTGCGCCCTCTCTCATCTCCGGTCTTCTTGCCTGTGTCGTGAGACCGGGCTCAGGTGGGGGAGGAGAAGAGTGTTCGGTAACGTTAACCGCCGCGGTTGGAAGGTTGCCAACTGACAATTACACTCAGACCTCGCAGTTAGTCAAATGTGTGTTGTGTGGAGTGGCTGACTGGTGGTCTGAGAGTCAGGCTGCGATGGCTCCTTCTTAACGTGACCTCTGGCTATCTCACACATGTGAGATGTAAGCCGTTAAACCCCCTGTTGTGTGAAATCCTGGTGCTTGTGTTTGGGGGGCCAGGTCGTGTATGTAGTACACGTAGACGAGGTCACCAGCAGCTGCGCCAGCTTCCGCATCAGAAAACTGACTTGCTCGGACAGTGGTCTGATTGTGGGGGTGGGGGAGAGAGTGAGGTCGAGAGCTCAGCGTATTTTCCTCACTATAAACAATCTGACGCGCTTGAACCTATCACGGTGCGCTAAAAGCCGTGGCTTGGAAGGTTGCCAATTGACGGGATAACTCGGACCGCGTGGTCAGTCCAATGTGTGTTTTGTGTGGAGTAGCTGACTGGTGGACTGAGAGTCAGGTTGCAATGGCTCCTTCTCAATGTGGCCTTTATGGCACTCCCACTCCGTGGGATCCGAGCCAGGTGTGGTGGCACGCCCAGGGGCGGCTCCGGCCGCGCCAGCCACCTGCGCCCTCTCCCATCTCCGGTCTTCTTGACTCTGTCTTGACACCGGGCTCAGGTGGGGGAGGAGGAGAGAGTGCGGTAGCTGCAGCGCAAGGCTACTATCGCTTAAAACTAATTCACGCGCAAGTCACCGCCCCTGCACCACCTGGTGTGGAGCATACGGTGGACCTCGTCGAAATCGACGGTCGAACTGCCATTGTGCATTGATGTGGTTTAGTCTACAGTGGCTTATTGCAAGTTATCATGGAGCCGCATGCGACCTACTAGGCACATGTGGTGTTTTATTGTTCGGGAGCAGTGAGGGCTGTGGAGGCTGGCGTAACGACTGTATGTCGCAGCCTGAAGCCCTAGTTCACCAGTGTCCGTGCAATAGACTCGCAGATAACCGATCAGGCCGATGCATGAGGTGAAGTTGCGGGTGCAATGTGGGCAACAGAAATCGAGAGTGGCTGGGGAGTTTTCAATCGTGGTAGGGGGTGGCAGTAGCGGTGAGAATTGCAGGAGCGGATGTTGTGCATTGGGTATCAGCGCTGTCGACATTGTGGTGAATTCCGCTGGCATGGATGCGCATGTGACCGAATAGGCCCACGCGATGAGTGAGTGCTTGAGGGCTAGTGTATGCAGCGATCTCTGCTGTCGTTTTGTGCTCCAGGCACTGGTTCACAATCATTCTGCGCTATCTTCGCCAGTAAGCGGCCAGGCCGATGAGTGAAGTTTATGTGCGGTCACAATTAGGACAGGTTAGGACTGAGTCCCCATCGCTGGTAGTGATGGTGGTGGTGACGGCGGCGACAGTGGTTGTGTTGGTGGAGGTATCAGGTGTTGAGTATTAGGTTTTGGTCCCTGCCATGATGGGAGTGGAGGGATTGGTGCCAGCGGTGACCGTCGTGGGCCCCCAAGGAGAGTTGACGGAAGTCGACGCAGAAGTTGAAGTGGTCGTATTGTTGTTGCATTGCGTCCAAAACTGTCCGACCAGGCCGATTCGCGCTCAGAAGATTTGTTGGCAGTGTGGACATGTTAGTAGCGCACTGGTTGTGTTGGTCTTGGCTGCTTGTGACTTGCGTGCCGCCCTTTTGGCCTAACGAGCGGCGATCCAGTTAGCTTCATAGATTGCTGCTTTGGTTTTCACTTTCCTCCGCCAGGCTGGTTGATTCCGGGCGAGGTCCTCCTAGTTTGCCAGATTGATCTACAGTTACTTCAAGGAAGTCTTCGTAGTGTCCTTGTAGTATTGCACTTGACCCCCCCTGTTGACGAGAACCCGTAACGACATGTGTATAGCAGAGCCATTTGGGTAGTCGCTCGAAGCCCATCCACACGAGGTGGTTGCTCCAGCGTATTTGCCGTTGTCTTAGCAGAACGCAGATGCTAAGGAGGCCTATTCGTTCCAAAATCTGTGTGTCCAGGATTTTTCCTTGCAGTTTCAGCTTCAGTATTCTGCGGAGGCAGCTGAGATTGAAGTGTTAAAGCTTCCTTGCCTGCTTTGGCAGACCCTCCAGACCTCTGCTTCATACAGCAGCGTCTGCACAATGACAACTTTGTACATCTTGATCTTGGAGCTGAGGTGGTGGCTGACTCTAACGATTTTGGTGCTGCGAGACAGGGTGCTGCCCAGATATTTGAAGGTGTCCACTGCTTGCAGTTTGGCGCCATTGACGTTGATGTAACGTACATTGTAGAGGGTGTTGGGCGGCGTATGATGCATGACGACCGTTTGCTCTGTTTTTATGGTCAGTTCGAAGTTTCCGCAGGCCTCGGCGAATAGGCTCATGCTCCTTTGTGTGTCCCCTTCTTTCTTTGCGTTGAGAGCGCAATCTTAGGCGAAGAGGAGTCCGGAGACGGTAGTTGGGGGATATACGCGACTGGAAGTGCATCTGCCGATGACTGAAGAGACGGCCGTCCAGGTGGTAGGCGATGCGGTTCCCGGGATGTTCGTCACGGTAGGCGCCCATTCTCATGGCAAGGAACATGAGACTGAAGAGGGTGGGTGCGAGCACGCAGCCCTGCTTCACTCCTTTGGTCACTGCGAATGCCTCTAAGACGGCTCCGTGGTCCGTGAAGTGCGCCATCATGCAATCGTGGAGTTGATGCACCATGCGAGTGAATCGCTCGGAGCAGCCAAATTTCTGAATAATTTTCCACAGTCCTTCGTGATTCACCGCGTACAAGTCTTTTGTTAGATCCACGAATTTTGAGTTGAGATGGATCCACATGTCTTGACCCTTCTCCTGCAGCTGATGCGCGGCGAAGATCATATCGGTGGTTCCACGATGACGGCGGAAACCGCATTGGCTTTCCGGAAGAAATCCTTTTTTCAGATGGTTGTGTAGGCTTTTGATCAGGACAGGGTCGAAGATTTTCCTGGCGACCTTGAGCAGCAACATACCCCTGTGGCTATCACTGAGTTGGTTGTTCCCCTTTTCTTTTAGAGTTGAGGTATTGTTACATCCTTGAAATCCGGAGAAACCCGTCCTTGGTGATGCATCTCCTGGGAGAGCGCTGTGAGGTGATTCTTAAGTTGGGGCCGCCTTGCTTGTAAATCTCAGCGGGTATCGCGTCTGATCTGGATGCTTTCCCGCTGAAAATTTACTGCACAGCTTTGATGGTTTCTTGGAGAGAGTGTAGGAGATCAAGGTTGGCGTTGGTGTCCAGTTCAGGCAGGCGATTTATGGCGGCGTCGGATATGGTAGAGGGCCGGTTGAAAACGCTTTGGAAGTGTCCCGCCCAGCGCTTCAGGAATTTTGTCTTCTCAGTGAACAGGGTAGTTCCGTCAGCACTGAGAAGAGGGGCGGCTCCTTTGACAGGAGGTCTGCAGACACTCTCGATGGCAGCGAAGAAACTCTTTCATTTGTTGCGGTTCGCGTACTTCTTGGCCTTGCTGACCATCCAGGCGTCCTACATCTCCCGCATCCCTTCCTGTACAGGGCGGCGAATTTGGTAGAAGGCTGTCATGTTTGCAGCGGTAGGGTGGTCGACGTAGGCTTTGTGGGACCGGTTCTTCTCAGCGAGCAGTGTTGATGGCTGTGTCGTTGTCATCTAAGCAGTCCTGGTGCTGACAACGTGCGCTGCCGAGGACATCGAGGGCGGTGGACTGGACCGTGTCCCTCAGTTGACACCATCGGTTTTCCATGGAGACGTCCTCGTTGGCGACTGGAGGATTGGCTAACTACTGAGCCAGTTCGTTGCTGAAATGGAGATGGTGAGCAGGCACATTCAACAAAGCAGTATTCAAATTATCCGGTGGTTGCTTACCTTCAGGTCTCCTGCGTGGCTGTAGACGAAGCCTCATCTTGGACATGACCAGGCGATAGTTGGTCCATCCCTCGGCACTCGGGACCGACTTTGTCGCCAGCACGTTTTACTGGCCTCGTCTCCGGACGTGGAAAAAATCCAGCAGGTACCAGTTTCTCGACCGGTGGAGCATACAGGTCACCTTCTCTCGCATCGGAAGGCAGAAGAAGGTATTGGTCAGGATGAGGCGGTAATCTGCGCAGGTTTGTAGGAGGAGCAATCCTCTCCACGTGGCATTTTCTGTGCTGACGCTGGCGTTAAAGTCACCAAGGACAATTAAATTATCCCTCTTCGGCAAAGTCGCCAGGAGGGCGTGCAGGTCCTCGTAGAATTTGTTCTTTGCCTCGTCCAGGCTGACCATCGGGTGGCCAAATTGTCTCCCCGAAGAGGCAGGCGGGGGTTCATCAGCTGATCACTGATACTCGCGACAGACAGGGCATACTTCCCATGGTGTCGGTCCGGATGGTAAAGGTGGCCGCTCCAGAAGAAGGTGTAACCGACACCCACCTTGCTCGGAGAATCAGGTTTCAATGAGTGCAGCGATGTCCAGTTTATAGCGCACCAGTTCCAAAACGACTAGCGCCGTTCTCCTTTCTGTTCGGCTGTCCCCCCCAGTTGGTTCAAGGCTGCTATAGTGAACGAGCAGTCCGGTACGGCGGGGGTGACGGGAAGAGGAGTTGTCGTTCTTATTTTGAGAGTTTCTTCCACGTAATTTACAGCCTGCAAGCCACGGTCTGCTGCAGATATCGGGAGGCCCAGCGTTTGTTTAAGGCACCTTTTCCAGCCCCTTACCCCGCGAGAGGGTAAGCAATGATCTCTCTCTCACTCTCTCTCTCTCTCTCTCTCTCTCTCTATATATATATATATATATATATATATATATATATATATATATATATATATATGGGGCTGTTGAGTCATTCCAGGCGGCTAATGAACTTACCATCGGGCACGAGTTGGTTTAGAGAGAACGACCCGACACGCCTGGGCCGCCTATGTGATTGAATATCACCCTAACCGTAGGAAATTTTCGACCGTGGTGGAGAAGAGGGAGAGTGGGCGTTGGCATGGCGTGCCGGTGGGGCAGGGAACATACATACCGGGTGTGGAGACACACACAAAACTGGAGTCCCTCACCTGATTTAGCCCGCCGGTCGTGTCGGTTGCCCGGGGTGTGGCCTCTGGGAAGTACCCAGCTTCGAGGAGCCACAGGTGAGAGTTGGGTATCAGTTAGAGGCGGCCACAGGAGCATTCACCACCTGCACGAAACAAATGGAGCGACCAAATGCTCCCTGTGTGATGCCACCCTCCCCACTAACTAGTAAATATGCACCCCAGTTATCACAGAGCAATACATACGCAAACCCATCAGGTTTTATGCCACCGGTGCAAACCAAACTGCCCCAATGAAAAGGAAGTCGGTTGCTATGAACACCAAAAGACGCTTAAATGACCGTTTGCTCACCTTCTTTTGTATTTAACTAAAGGTTAACCTGGTGATCCCCGCCTTTCCTTGTAGGCCTCTGCGGACCGCCTTGATGGCCTTCAAAGAAGACTGGAAGCCTACATCAGGCAACTCAGTGAAAACATGGACACCGAGCCGGAAAGTATTCAGGAAGAGCAGCCCATGCTTGATGAGCTGATTCGCGTGAACGAGAAAATTCTGGATGGGATCCAACAGTTTCAGTCGTTCGAGAAAATGCGCTGTCGTGAGGAGGATGAGGAGAAGGAGGTATTTACTCTTAACTTTGTTTATTTGATGGTAGCTCTTCTTCCTACCCGACGAAAATAATCGTGACAAGTGGAGTGCTTTTATGGTTGGTTGTTTTGGGAAGTTTTAAACTGAGAACTTTAAATTACTCACCATAAAGCATCTTATGAAACGTCTTCACGGTGAGAATGGTAGCCAAGGACTCCTTCTCGATCTGTCCGTGGTTGCGTTCCGCAGACGCTAGCGATCGTGGTGAATAACAAATAGCATTTTCTGCGTTATCGGGAAAAATTTGTGAAATTACGGCGTCTATTCCATAGATGGAGGCGTCGGCTGCGGCGACAATCTTCAGATCGGAGTGTGTGAGCAGCAAGTCAGAGCTCAACACTGTTTTCAATTCTTCAAAGCTTGCTGGTATTCTAGAGACCAAGCCAATTCGACATCTTTCATCAGTAAGTAATTCATCGGATGACGAAGGCGGTGCATTTCCGGAAGGAACGACCTGCACGAACTCATGAGACCCAAAAAAGTGTGTAAGGCATTTACCTCCTTTGGTGGAGGCATCTGCTTGATGGCATAGATGTTATCCGGGTCTGGGTGACGACCGTCTTGGTCGATTATGAACCCGAGGTGTTTCACAGAAGGCGTGCAAAAATTGCACTTGTCCAGACGCAGGCGGAAGCCATAGTCCCGAATTCGCCTGATGACGGTCTCCACGCGTTGCAAAAATTCATCTGGATTTGAGCCAGTGAGGATTATATCATCTGGATAAACAACGGCTCCTTCAGTGCCCGTCAGCATGTTGTCCATGGTTTGCTGGAAGATGGCGGAGCGAGCGGGTGAATTGTAACAAGCCATGGTGAGTTTTAATGGTCCGAAGCTCCCTGGACTCTTCGGCTACCTCGATTTGGAGGTATGCATCAGATCCAGCTTGACGAAACAATTTCCACCATTTAGCTTAACAAAAAGACCTTCCGACAAGGACAGGGGATACTGATGTGTGTCCAGTGGCTTTCTTGATGGCCACAATAGGCGCGGCCCATGTGGAGTAGTTACCTGGCTGAAGCACACCATCTCGCTGAAGAATCTCAATTTCTTGGTTGAGTACTGTAAATGCAGCATAAGGTACTGGCCGCTTCGGTCGGAACGCAGGTTTTGTATTCCGTTGAAGACGCAGCATGACCGTCATCTTGGTGCAGAATCCAAGGCCGTCTTGAAAAACTGAGGTAATTTTCTCCTGTAGAGTGGACATCAGCTTTGCAGCCAGCTAATTCGACTTGGCGGCACTCGGTTAAGAGGCAATTCCAGAAGACCGAGTTTCTCGACACAATCAAGGCCATGTAAGTTAAGATTCGGGGGGTTAGTGAGGAAGCATGTTCCATTGAATTGAAGGCCATCAAAAGAAACCTCACACTTAAGCTCACCCTTGAGCCAGAGTGTTCCTCTAGAAACATTCAGCGCCTTCTTGTTTGATGTGATCATCGAAAGCCATCCAATCGAATGCCAAGTACGCTTAGAGATGAGGGTGATGTCTGATGATGTATAAAGTTGTCACCGAACTGCTTTGCCACTTTCTCCGTGCCTCAAACTCAGTCTTAAATGTGGCCAGAATGGAGTGCGACTTTGGACCGTAGCAGACTGAAGAGCATTTGGGACGCCTCATTCTACTATTGAATACCTTTCAATTTTGATGGTTGGCCTGCTGAACAGAAATCTTCCTTGTGCCCTCGCTTATGCCATTTCTGACAAACGTGCTTCTTGAATGTACAGAAGCGAACGAAATGCCAATCATTGCATTGCCAACATGCTGTTGGGGGTTTTCTGGGGGTCGAGTTTTGGAACTTGTGTAATGACATCGACATTGTGGAGGCGGCAGCGAGTGAGGAACTGGGTTCTTCCGCTGAAATTCGGCAGTTTCTGTCTGTAGGGTGGATTCCGTGCCCTGTTCAATTTTTCTGAGCAAACGGGTTCTGATTTCAGCATCACGAGGTGACCCAAGAACGCACACCAAGATGAAGCACTTAAATTGACCTGTCATCGTTCGGAGCTTGCATTTTTCACACTCGCGGTTTACAATGCTGGTGAGCTTGCATTTGTTGATGAAAGGTCACCGATCGTTAACGGAACTCACTGGTTCCGCTCGGCCTCGAGGCTCACTCTCGAACCCCACCAGCAGCCGCGCAGCGGCTAGTAGTATGAGCAGATGAATATTGCCGGCAAAGACAAGGGAGACTGGAATTTCTTTCTGGCTTATTAGCCGTCGTCAGCCGGTCATACCCAACCACAGGTGGTGCACCACCCGAAGATCGCACCCTCGACCCGTTGATCCGTCCACCTGACGACGGCTAATATGCCAGAAATGGCCATTCCAGTCTCCCTTCTCTTTTTCGGCAATATTCATCTGCCAATACTGGCGAGTGTCAGAACATCGTCTGTGTGGTTATTCACCCGTTTGAGGCACTGTTATCAAATAGTTAACAGTGATGACTTCTCCCCAAAGATCTCTGAAAGTCGTTTAACGGTTTCATCGAATGTGAAACCACGAGGGTTCTTCGGTAGGAGCATATCAGTGTACCGCTCGTGCTCTTTGGTACCCAATTTGCGTAATAATAGCCGCAGCTTCCACACATCCTCGGCTTTGGTAAATTCAACGCGGAAGATATCTTCCCAACGTTTAAACCAGTCATCGCAAGTCACACCGGAGTCAGGATCGAAATCAACTCGGGAATGCAAACAACAACTGCGTCCGCTGAAGTTGAATGCTTTACAGAAGATTATGGAGGCGAAAGTCCGCATTCCAGGTGTGTATAAGTGAAGAAGAAGAAGAAGGTTGTTCGTTCACCGGAATCATAGCTTTATTCGTCTGAGCTTTGGAACTATTACTGGAGTCCATCGTCAGAGATAAAACAGCAACATAAACGAGTAACATGTATATGGCATGCGATACCATATATCAAGAACTTGTCAGAAGCGACCGAGCGCATTGTTGCGGAACTTGTTGTCGGAATCGCACACCGACCCAAAGCTACCGTGCGCAGTAAGGTCATGAGAATCAAGGATAGATCAAATCCGAATGAGCAGTCGGGAGTAGTGTATCGCATCCCGTGCCAAAACTGTTCCTGCAACTACACAGGACAGACTGGACGTATGCTTGGATCGCACATACACGAGCATAAGCTTGCTGTGAGACGGGGTGACGGTTTATCGCAAGTGGCTGCCCACACCTACGAAACGGGTCACGAGTTTAACTTCGCAGCCACGAAGATCATCGCCCACGCCAGATGCAAGACAAGCCGAGAATTGATTGAAGCCTGGGACTCCGATGATAACTCGGTCAATCGATTTATCGATCTGGCGCCGGCATACAGGGCCCTGCGTAGTCACCTGTGAACTGGCGCCACTGCTGTCTGATAGGCCCCCTGCCCCCCCCCCCCACCCCTATAAATGTTACTCGTTTATGTTGCTGTTTTATCTCTGACGATGGACTCCAGTAAGAGTTCGAAATCTCAGACGAATAAAGCCATGATTCCGGTGAACGAACAACCTTCTTCTTCTTCACTTAGATGATTATGGATCAGGAAAATGCAAACTGAGCTTCTAAATCATAGATTCCATAATGAGATGCCTCAATTAAGGCCTGTTGTTGCTGCAGGATAGACGGTAACTGTTCCGCGGAAGTAGACATGGTTAGTTCTGCGTCGGCAACAAACCTTGATGGTCGCCCGTCAAACAACGCGTCGATTGAATCCACAAAGGAGAACTGAACAGCAAGGGTTGACGAATAGAAGTCTATTGCGCATCTTTAAGGTAAACAAAGAATGTACGTGCATGTACAAGTTCGGATGGCCATCAGCCAATCAGATAGTGGTATTCAGTGGGTAGAATCCCGATTGGTCCTATGACTGATCCTGTCGGCAGCTTGCGCGACCACCGCGCGCACGACATGTCCGCGAATCGATAGTGTCGCATGGGCGTCGGTCGTCAGGGCTGCGTGCGCGCGAGTCGGTTAGAGTGGCTACTCCTAACACCCATCACTCCAGATCTCATTGGAATCGCTGACTCCGGAGGAGAGTAGATTGCGTTGGCGGAAGGTTTTTTCGAATGGAAGTTGTACCTCCTTTGCGGTTTTCGTTTTATGAGCAGTATTCATCGGCGTAATGTCCGTGTTGCTATTGTTGCTGCAGCGGTCGTTCACGCGAAGGTGTTTCACAAGGCCTCTACGAGCCCTGAATGTGTATTGACAGTGTAGACTCCTAGTAATGGCCTACTCTTTTGCGACTTCGTTCCTCAAAATTTTCAACTGGTATTCTTATCGTTTCTTCCTGTGTGCTAATAGTTGCATAAATTACGGCTCCACGTCTAACGACACCTCACCTAAATTGCTGACCAAGTACAGGAATTTAACGGGAGTCCTGATTAATTCAAAAGTTTTTTTTCTTAACCCTGCAAGGCGTGTATCTTTCTACCCTCGCCTGTGATTGCCGCCAGCTTCAGGCTATGTAAATAGGCGTTCATCTAACATACCACAGTTCTATGCAAGGTGGACTTCGTTAGCAATTAAGCGTGCGGTATATTTCGAGGACGCTTGTATCCGGGCTTCACTCCCACGATTGCGCTTGCAGTATATCATGCGGACAGTTTGTATGGATTATTTTACTGTGTACCCACCCCCAAATAATCTTCTTTTTGAGTGTTTGCAGAGGAATAAAACGGCGTATCTACCCATTTGATTTTGGCTTCTGAGCGGGAACCAGGTTGGCGATCAACAAGCGGCTAAAACTGGGGTTAAAGCCAAAACATTGGAAAAAAACAGTGTTCCCATGACAGTTTATAGGTCTGATCTCTCGATTGAGCTATGAGGAACTGATTGCTCTAAATAATGTCGTCTCAGCTTCCTGCATTCACGTAAGTACATTGACGTTCTGCCGGTTCGACCCACCAGTGACTGCGAATGCTACCACGTTTCATGCATATTGCAAGCAGTAGGAGCGCTACTTTCATGTGATACGCTCCTACGTTCGCGTTTGCACACGAATAAATGCATTGGTGCAGCCTAATTCACCTTCTCCAAACAGGTGATGCATCTTCAAGGCTCTGGATATGCATGCCTAGTTGATTGCTGACCAGCAAAAAAATTGACTGCGAAAGAGGTTTTTTTCTTGTGCCGTCAGAAACTGCAATGGCTGCCTTTTTCGGCTTTGCTGTCTAACTAACGCCCGAGAGGTGCAACCGTGCCTACTAAAGATAGGAGATAATGAAAAACGTACTGAGCAGATGCCGATGCTGGCGTCGAAGACCTGTCTTCTCCAAAGAGTACCTTGCTCAGCATTATGTACTAAAATGACTGAGTCGCCTCCATAAATTATGGTAGTTTACAAAAGCTGACTCACGGTATTCGGTCGATGCTGCGTGCTCTACCTGGCTTTCTAAGTGTCCTTAACAGGTTGCGAACATATCGCAAGCCCAGTCTTGGGAAAAATAACTGCTTAAATGTCGTTGTGAAGATTGCAGATCATCGTTAAAAACGGCATTAGCAGCTAACTTTGCAGTTAGTTAATGTGCGATACTGCCTTTCCTGTTGTAGCGTAGTTTGAACTACTATTTGTCTGCATCACCGTTTGATTATCCAAACGTTTTATTTATTATACATGCATTGATTGGACTGTCCTACCCACTCGAATTTCACAAAACACCAGGTAATAACTGCCCTGCATCGCGCCGGACGTGAACATAGTCCAGCAGAGGCCAGCGCCGCGACCGAGGGTGCATCCATGTGACCTTCTCCCGCGTCGGAAGGCGGAAGAACGTGATGGTCAGCAGGAGACGGTGTTCCACACACGTGCGCAGAAGAAGGAGGCCATTATCGTTAAAGCTACCGAGACCGTGGGGACCCAGCACTCCCTGCCAGGCAGCGTGGTACGTCCGGACGCGGGCATTGAAGTCACCAAGGACAATTAACTTGTCCTCTTTCGGCACAGTCGCCAGCAAGGCGTGCAGGTCCTCGTAGAATTTGTCCTTCGCCGCATCAGAGCTCGTCATTGGGGGAGCGTAGGCGCTGATGATGGTGGCGAACTGGTCTCCCTGAAGAGGCAGGCGGTGGCTCATCAGGCGATCATTGATACCCTGCGGCAGACAGGGCAGACGTCCCACGATGTCGTTACGGATGGCAAAGGCAACACCAGCGTCGCGCCCTGCGTCGTGACTGTGGCGAATTGGGACGATTTTCCGCTCGTCATCTGATTAAACAATGATAATTAGTGGTTTGTATGGAAGCTCTCCGATCGATTTCGGGCCTCATACGTCCCGTTCTGTCTTCGGGCTCACTTTCGAGCACCGTCAGCAGCCGCACAGCGGCTAGTAGTATAGGAGGATGAGCATTTCCGGAAAAGAAAAGGGAGACTGGAATGACAATTTCTTGCTGACTAGTAGTCATCAGCCAGCCACCCGACGTGAGGCGTCACCCAAGGCTTGAACCCGAGACAGGATCGTTTGAATTCCATCGCTCTAAACCTTGAGCTTCGGGCTTGTTGTATAGTTGGGTTCGATAGGGAATGTCGCCATTAGTTGATGAAGCCTCACCGCTCGCTAACGGAACTCACTCGTTGCGTTATGTATTTGGAGTCTATCTCTCGAGACATGCCGGCAGCCGATGGAAGCTCACCTGTGTAACTGTGGCAGTCTGACTACGAGTATACTGTGCTTACTGTTCAAATATCTTCTCCGGCATCAAACACCAGTCAGTAACTGTCCTGATCTGCATTTACTGAAACGATTGCGGTACGCCATTGCCGTCCTCAAAGTCAAAAGGGCTGCCTTTTTCAGTGCACGCGTTGGGGTGAGTATCTGGGCTGTTTGGAGGGCGCTAAGTGACAATCGATGTGGCCTCCTGGAAACCATCGTTGAATGCGTCCATTTTCCCTTCCCCAAAATTGGCCTTGAAGCTTGACACTGAAAACCTGGCCATCGATTGATGAAGGGGTAAGGACTGTTACCGCATAGGTTCGATCTGAAACCTTGAAGACTTCATGACACCATAAACCAGGCTCGTCAGGGGAAGGTCACCGACGTTCTGTTTGTTTTATTTTTTTCTCAGTCCACTCCGCACGAATGTACATCTTTGGGAAAATTGCGCATGTAATATCACACTAAAGTCTCTTTTTTATGTTTGGAACTCTCAGAAAGTGACGGAACGGATGTTGAATGCAAGCACGTCCGGTGCAGCAGGAACCACGCTTGTCACAGTGGCCAAGCAACAGGAAGTACAAGAGGCTTTGTCGGAAGCATCGTCATTAGCAACAGCACCTGCCACAGCTGTGACGAATGTCGCCGAACCTCCCTTAGCAAGGACGAATGATGTTTTACAGACTCTTCGAGAGGCGAGAGAGGCTCTTCAGCTGTTTTATTTGCTTCAACAGGATATCAGAGCGTCTTCTGCTCAGGTGGCTGATAGGACTCTGTTAGGAGAACTGCGGGTAAGCGTTACATTTGACGAGATGAGCTAGCGGAGAAGATTGTTTGATGGCCAGTTAGAAGACAGTCAAATATCATTGCTCTTTCCTCCACCCAGGTCGTTGCTGAGCGTCTAGAGGACCTGAAGAAGAATGTTCAGACACTCATTAATGCAAAGATGAGGGAAACTTCTGCTGACCTCACTGGTGAGGCTGAAGCGAATCTTGCCTCATTGACGAGCGTGAACGAAGAACTTCTGCGTTGCGTCGAAAACTATCGGAGATATGGGGTTCGTATGCACATTCCCTTGCCTCTCTTAAGTAGACCGTTGTCTAGGGATCAGGACTTGTTCAAGCGCTTCGTCTTCCTAAATTTTGAACTTCGTCTTTTATATGCTTAAGTTTCTCTAGCGCAGCAACTGAAAAAATATTATTTGTTTCATTTACCTGCCTTACATCGCAGTTACGCCGAAACCTCGACTGTGTCAAATTGCGGCAAATTGTAGCGTTTTTCGGTCCATCATCTGTTTATCAGCCATAAGGGATATCTTTGTAGGTGCGCGGACATGACTTAGCATTTGGACATTTGAAACGGCTCTTGGTGATATATGAGAAGCGATTTCCTAAAAGCAGTCGTTTCACGGGTCCTCCTTACCCTACCCCGCTTCACGCGGATGAAATGACCCTTTTTATTTGACAGACGTGGACGACGCGCTGGTCCACTGCATTAAAAACTACCAAAGAACAGTTCAGAGATATGAGATTCTTAAATAGATCACTATCTAGTTTTGGAACGCTTCGTCTTCCTTAATGGTGTCCAGCTTTTGAATTTTGCCTTTTTGGAAGGCTTCTGTTGTCGTTGCTTGGTATAGATGGAAACGTGGCAGTTATATTTGGTTATTCGTGCATCAGTTTATGATCATTTTTACATGACGAGCTGCTCATGTTATTATCTATCATGAAGTTTCGCCTGAGGTCGAACATTTACGGAAAAAAAACGAGGGCTGGCACACATCACCATGGCTGATGCTGCTTTTGCTAGTTAGAAAGAAAAAATGCGGTTATGTCTTTTTTGTGGAGTGAACTTTACTCTCTGCAACTAACTGATCTGCATTCCCGTCAAGCCCTCTTGGAAACCATTTTAATTTGGTGAAGCTGTTTTTTGTTGAAGGTAGTATCCCGACAATCGGAACACTGGACAATTTGTTATCCCTTGATTTCTTATCGCGATTAGGTAACGTTTCGTAGTCTCGGTGAGAATTGGATCATCATGTCTAACGAGGTTCTCGAAGAAGACCTGAACTTGCGATAATCAGGTGGGGACCCGTGCTGCTGACAGAGAACGAGACTGGACCCTGTCTAAGGCCAATCAGCGATCGGCTGACCTCGTGATGTTTTTTTTCTTAAGAACCCACGCACCAGCAAAGGTCTTTCGTTCGAGGCAGTGTATGGTGGCTTTCGCTAGTTTTTCCCGTTGCAGTAATTGACATTTAATGAGTTTTGCCATTAGCGTTTTTGCGCAGGATGGACAGACAACTTTTTTCGAAACATCTTTGTATTTCGTTTTGAGGTATGTTTTGTCATGCGGACGCAAAAAATCGATGAAACAGATGACTATTACAAAGCGGGGCTGAGGGGAAAATAAAGAATACAATATAGTATGAGGTAAGCAATTCTAGGCAAATCCTCCAAATAATACTGAAGGACATTACCAACAAAGACGAGGGAAACTGGTATGTTCAGCTGCCGCTGTTCACTAGCCGCTTTGCGTTTGCAGACGAGTGTGAGCCCGAAGACCGAACAGGACGAGCGAGTCCCGTCATCTCTCGGTGCTTGCTCGTCCACAAAATAAATAACACTATCGGTGACAAACGAAATTGAGGCAGGATGCTACTAAGGGGTTTAATCACACTGACAAAAAGGAGGAATTAGAGCAACTGCATTCCTTATTCGCAGCGCTTGGATACCCGCAGTGCCCGAGTAAGCGCAAACATGATGGCTCTAAAGAGAGAAATCGAAGTTCTGGCTAACGGCCCTTCCCTTCTTGTCGGTTAAGATCGAAAATATTAAATATGGTGGATGGGTCTTTGCGATCCACCGCGGGACATATTCCTTTCGTTTTTCCTTGGGACTCACACCCGAGCCACACCAACAGTTCCTCAGCGGCTCATATATTATTAAAGAGAATTACGTTTGAAATAAAGACGAGGGAGACTGGCATGGCCATTTCTGGCTTATTAGTCGTTGTCGGCCTGTCATACCCAACACCAGATGTCGCGGCACCTAAGGCTCGAACTCGCTATCCGGTAGTTAGAACTTCAACACTTTAATCCAATGCTCCACGAGCTCGTTGTCCTCCCAGTTTAGTTCGGGAATATTCACAATTGTGAACAGGGGGGATTGAGTTCCTTAACCGATCAGTGAACGCCAAAGTCCCATAAGCCAGATCTCATTGCCGGACAGTAAGTATTGGGACCCCAGCAACTGCTGTCGACAGCAGCACAGTCAGCGACGAGACATGCAGCGAGACATGTGTGCAAAAAGGAGAGAGACCTCGGCACAGGATTGTCCGTGCAGCCCTCCGCGAGGCATGTGGGCAAATCCAAAATGCTGATGCGTCAGTCTGAAATGCTGGCCATCAATTCGCCGGACTACGCATAGGTTCTATCTCGAACCTCGAAGACTTCCTGACGTCGGAAAAGTGGCTGACGCCAGGAGAGGGCAATCTTCTTCCATCTGTTTTATTTTTTGGCGTACTCTGCGTGCATCCGACTCCTTTGGTAAATTCCGCCTGTCCTTAGAGGTATTATAACTCTGACGCCTTTTATTACTTTCGTGGACTCAGAAGGCTGCGGAGAAGACCTGGACGGCAAGCACTTCCGTTCTCACGATATGTACCAGGCCTTTAGCTGGGTGAACATCACTCTGTCGTAATTACTGTTCCCGCTCATAAACAACAGTATACCAGGTACGTATCTCATTGGTAGACTGTTCAGCCCAGTGTACAGAGATCCTGGATTTGGAACCATTTTCACAAAACGGATACTAGCTAAAAGCTCAGACACTTGTTTTGCCATTATTTTGCCGCTGTTTAACACAGCTGCCAGCAGTCTGGCTCATCACTGGCTCAACCAGCATTCCTTGCGTGCTTATAAGTTGGTGCTCTTTAATTTCCTCAGAACGTTATCGTTAATTTGTAGAAAATAAGTCTTTTTGAAGGTTTATAGGCGTAGACTAAAAGTTGATATGAATATTTGGACCGACCTCTATCAGCCACAATGAGATAAACGCGTAATATTCATGAAACCTCACTGTATTGGTACTGACCTGTAGGTAACTTCCCTCTTTTCCATCACCAGATTGGTGATGTAGCTCTTTCTGCTTGCCTTGATTTTCTTCTTCCACGCCGTCTGTTTTCGAACCTGATCTGAAGAGGCCAGAATGACTGGTTTTCCCCTCGTACTAACCGAATGACTGGTGAACATACTTTGACGGCACCTTTTTCATAATCAAAATGAGCGACTTGCAGGGCTTTAGGGTGCTGTTGAATTTGCGACTGTCTGACTTCTAATTTTCCATGCAAGCCATCGACAATCAGTTATGCTTCCTTGATGCACCAGTTAAAATGAGGCCTGAAGAGAGTTTAAGAAGGGCGATATAGCGTAAGGCAAACATGCTAGATGCCTCCGCCAGCTCCGCAGAAATCACCCTATCGGTCACAAACGCAGGTGAGCCAGGTGAGCAACTGGCCTGATAGGTTTTCTAACGGGGTGCCTGGATTGGCACACTTAGCCGAGTTATAGACCTGCATCCCTCCAACCATATGATGCACACAAGCACCAGAACGAACAGTCTAGGAGGAGGAGGAGGAGGCCAGAGACGCGCACAAAATCTACGTCTATTCCTACGCGCAGTGAAAAGTGATTATTGCATCTGAGCTTACTGTTCAGATCTCTTCCCCTGCATATCTACGCATTGAACTGCGGTCATTTGGGGGTTGACGACCCACCTGGCACTTCATGACCATTAAAAATGGGCGCTTTTTGGGTGCACACGCTGGAGATATCATGTGTTTTTTGGATATGGTTGTAAGTGACAATTGCAGGGCCTTCTGCGAGCCATCACCGAATGCATCCAAATTCATCGATCTCGTAATGAGCGTCCGGATGTACCACTCCCGAAATGTTAATGCGCCTTGATGCGTTACTCTGACAGGCTGACCATCGATTGACGGACGGGTACTGTTTACGCTTATGTTCTATCTCGAACCTTGAAACCCTTATAACGCAGGAAAACAGACTGACAAATTCATGACGTCAGGAGAGGTCAGCATTGATCCTGCTGTTTTATTTTTTGCGTGCTCTGCATGAATGTACATTTTTGGGCTAATTCCACGTATCCTTAGATGTATTATCACACTGGAGCCTCTTTTCACTTTCCTAGACTCGGCAGACGACGGCGCGGAATTTGGGGGCCCAAACAACCGAGACAGCAGGAACAACGGTGGTCACAGTGGCAAGTCAACCTGAAGCACCAAATTCGTCGTCGGCAGCATCCTCAGTAGCAACAGCAGCACCGGTTGCGTCGACGGGAGATTCTGTCGGAACCCGTTTGGCAGCGACGACTGATGTTTCGCGCACACTCCGAGAGGCGAGAGAGGGCATCCAACTGTTTCAGACGCTGCAGCGGGAAATGAGCGCGTCTTCTGATGAGAAAAAAGTGCGGGAACTTGGTGAAAGTGTTATAATTCAGCCTAGTTTAATATATATTAGGGTAAAAGGCGTATCCTTTGAAGACCCAAGTAAATACACATCCAGTTAATGTTTGAATGTGTTTGTCGTGTCCACCATTGTAACTTTTTCGGGAATGTCGTTCCATGTACCGACAACTCGTTGTGAAAACCACTGCCATTGAGAATTCATCGACGTGCATGGCACAGTCCCAATTCCTCAAGATCTGGTGTATCTAAATGAGATCGCCTCGGATCTGCTTGTACCCCGAGAGGTAAACGCTTAAGCGCGTCAAGTCTGCATTTGTAGGATAAGGACTTAAAACCCTTCGTGACTTTTTTGCCCTCTTTTGAAACCTTGCCAATGGCTCGAAATCTTATTTATTCACTAGTGCCACGCTCGAATTCCTTCTTCCAGCTGTGAACAATTAAATGTTAAGCATACTTTTCCTTATCGATGTACACAAAGGTTCTTTTAATGGCTAAAAGAACGCTGGTCGTTCTTAGGGCCAAACGCATATAGGAGGGATGGCAAAATGGTGCTTCCTAGGTCCACTGACCTGCGAATTTCGCTGTAGGCACCGACAAAAGCACTTGTTGGCGTGCGATGACACGTTCAGGTAGGTTTGCCTTCTTTTCAATCCAGATCGTTGCTGAACGCCTGGCGGGTCTGCAGAAGAGAGTCCACGCACTCATCAGTGGAAGTATAAGTGTAAATTCTGCGGGTACCGCTGAAGAGAACGAAATGACTCTGGCTAATTTGACGGACGTGAATGACCAGCTGCTCCATTGTCTCAAAAACTATCAGCGCACAGTGCAGATAGATGAGGTTCGTGTGCACTTTCGTCTGCCGCTGTTAAATATATAAATGTCTATACATCAGAGCTAGTCGGAGCGCTTCTTTTTTGAAATTTAAATTTTTCCAATGTGACTGTTGTAGATATTTTTGCATTATCTGCGGATTAACGGCTACTATTTTTGATATTTCGTGCATCAATTAATTGAAAACTGCGCTGGACTATGTGTTCATTATTCCCATCTCAACGACCAACTCATCTGCATTCCCTTCAGTCCTTTTTATTTAGTGAGCAGTATTCAGAAATTGTGAACATCGGCCAGTTTGTCTCATTAAATTAATTATCGAGAGCAGATGACTTTTCATAGTCTAGGTCAGAATGGGCCCGTCATGTCTAGTGAGTTCCACCTACACGGCCGGTGCGATAATTACGTCCCGTCCCCGAGATGGGCGCTCTTGCCAACAGATGATGAGGCTGAAACCAAATGACGGCCACTCAGTGGTCGGCTGACCTCGTGATTTTGTGCCTTGAAGGTCTCCCGTTCGAGTGTGGTTATTGTCGCTTCTTTTTCCAGTTTCAGTAATTGACATTTGACAAGTTTTTGTATAATCCTACGGTGACCTAGCGTCGTCATGCGGCTTCCTTGAAATTATTTTTTGACGTCTTCGCAACTGGCACTTTTCACCATTTCGCGTTGAATTATTGGAATCCACGCAGCGATATAGAATCAGCGAAACCCCTTTTTGTATATTTAGCTAATACCCTTGCTAGTCATATAGGAAAGCAATCAGGCTTAGTATTTTTTCACAAAAGCAACCTCTGTCACCTACAGGAGACTGGATTCTAAGCGCTCACTAACATTAGTTTTGTTAATGGCGTTTATTTTAGCTCACGGCGGAATACACGTACAGTCTATTGGGCCCTACCAAACACAGTGTGGATTCCTGGTGATCATCCTAAAATATTTTGCTCGTCTTCCACATATGGGTGTCGTTTATTCCGTCTGATTGCTGTTAACTCGAAAATATATATGCAAACATACACATTTTCGCAGATTCCGCATGGCTTTTGACATATTGTTTGCGATGAGACCTACTTTTACCGTTCCTAGTCGCAGGAGACGCCGGGACAGACCTTGGGTGCAACAGGAGCGGAAGCAAACATTGACAACAGGATCAAATGCACCCGAAGCACCAAATTACTTGCCAACAGGAGCAGTAGCTGAGAATCCAATTCTGGCGATGGATGCCGTCGAACCTGCTGAAGCAGATCGCAATGAAGGTTCACGCATGATCAGCGAACGAACGCTCGTCCTTCAGGCGAGAGAAGCTATTGAGCAATTTAATGCGCTTCATGGAGATGCGAGAATGTCTACCGCCCAGATGACCGAGATGACGCAGATGAGAGAACTCGGGGTAAGCGCAAATTGTTTTTCCGTTCCCTAACGAGGTCCAAACTTCTCTGAATGCACCGATAAAACCTTTTGCTGACCATCGAGATGCAGATCAAATTACTCTGTTTTTTTCTCAACTCAGACAATTGGTGGGCGTCTGGTAGGCCTCCAGCAAAAAGTCCAGGGACTCATCAATGAAAAGTTATGTGGAAATTCTGGTGGCACCAGCGAAGAGCACGAAACGGCTCTTGAGAACTTGATGGGCTTGAACGACGAGCTGCATCATTGTGTCGAAAACTATCAGCGAGCGCTACGAGAAGCTGAGGTTCGTATGCACTTTAATCTGCCTGTCTTTGGTAGAACACCATCTAGAAATCAGCACTTTTTTGAAATGTTTCATCTAACTAGCTTCAGCCTTGCACATGCGAAGTTTGACTGTCTTGAATGCCTCTACTGAAGGTATTTTTGCATCATAGGCGGGCAGCCCCAAGACCGAACGGACTGAGTGAATCTCGTAGCCGATCGGTTAAGCGTCCGTCTTCCGATGTCAATATTTCTGATCTAAACCGGCAATACAATGAGCCCGTGGTGCAGTGGGTTAGAGAGTTGGACTCATAATCAACAGGTGGCGGTTTCAAGCCTCTGATAGTGCACCACCTTGGATTGGATATGGCTGACTGATGACTGCTAATAAGCCGGAAATGGCCATTCCAGTCTCCCCTGTCTCAGTCGGCATTGCTATTTTACCTGTACTGCTAGCCGCTACGGGAAACTGATGTTCGTATGCACTTTCGTCTGCCTGTCTTTGGTAGAACACCATCTAGAAACCAACACTTTTTGAAAGGCTTCATCTGACTTACGTGACACCCGAAATTGAGAAGTTTGCCTTTTTCTAGTGCCTCGGCTACTGATAGTTTTTTGTCGTAGGTGAATGGCTGCCCTGATTAGCTATTTTCACGGTTTAGCACATGATATAGGCCCATGCTGGCCTATATCATGCGGGCTCGACTGAAATTACCTTTCGACTTCTTCGCAACTCGCGCGTTTCCTTATTTCCTTTTGACATATTGTGACCCGTAGAGTGACACAGAATGGACGAAGCCCATGTTTTTACATTTAGCTACTACCCTTACTTGCGCCATATTATTTTGTTCCGAAAATGGTTTAATTGATGTCGGTGGAATTGGTGCTTTCTTGAATAAGTACGCGAAGGATGGAATCCATGCTTAACTGCCCATGCAGGTTTAAGTGGAGCTGTATGGAGAAGGAGGAGGAGGAGCCAAAAACAGCAGCATTTATAAGAGGATATAACTTACCGATTTATTGAAAAATAAACCGAATTTTGCGAAGCCATTTACTATAGGCATGTAGCGAACTTTCCAAATGCCGTTTAAACGAGGATTCCGAATCGGACAGGTTGCTTATACCTCCCATTGCAAACAGCCCTATATGGCATTTGTAACGCATATAAGTATTTACGCACCTGTTATCGACGCCGCCATCGATCGCCTGCCTAAAGTGGAAATCAACGCCGATCTTGATCTCTCGCCCTCTTTACAAGTAACCATCGGAGCCGTGCAGCAACTCTCCAGCGGGAAAGCACCCGCCTCGGACGGGATCCCTGCTGAGATATACGAGCATGGTGAACCACAACTGACGAAGCGACTCAAAACGTTCTTCCAGGAGATATGGTGCCTTGGACAAGTTTCACGGGATTTCAAAGACGCGACTATCGTCCATCTCTACAAGCGGAAGAGGAACCGGCGACTATGTGACAGCCACAGAGTCATCTCGTTCCTGAAAATCGCCGGAAAGATCTTCACCCGCATTCTCCTCAATTTTCTGAACACTCACCTGGAGCAATGACTGCTCCCGGAAAGCCAATGTGGTCTCCGACGACACCGAGGAAAAATCGACATCATATTCGTTGCTCGCCAGCAATTCGGTTGTTCGTGCGACCACAATTGGAATTTGCCATACAAGCCTGGAGACCGTGGTCTTTCAAAGACCACAACACCCTTGAGAAGGTCCAAAGACGTGCAACCAAGCTTGTTCAAGGTCAAAGCTGCCTGCCTTACGAGACACGATTGTCTAATCTTGATCTGTTTCCTCTGGACTATAGACAGCTACGCGGCGACTTAATACAAGCCTTTCGAATGCTGCGGCTTCAGGATTGTTGCCTTGCATCTGGCGACTTCTTTGAGCTGGCCACTACCACTACTTTGCGAGGGCATCCCATTAAACTACGAGTGACAGGTGCAAGACTCGACACAAGAAGGTTCTTCTTCTCCAACAGAGTGATTAAGGCCTGGAATGCTCTGCCGGCCGACATAATCATGTCCCCATCCGTTGACACTTTTAAGCGGAAGTTTGACCAGTACAGCCATAAGTACCACCACGACATCCGAACCTAACACATTTCCTGAAACATATTCCCATCCACAATTTCCGCGTCATATAACATACTACTCCCTATTTTTGAGTAACATTATTTTATAATTGTTTGTCCGATGCCCTGCAGTGTGTCCGGGAGATAACCCTTTGTCCAACGTCCATTATATGTCAGCCTTTTTAATTTACAGTGTCACTGGCATCAATAGGGAGCTCAAAGTCTTCGCCTATATTTCCCTTAATAAAACTGAACTGAACTGAACGTTTCACGCATATGGTGCATCAGCTTCACGACGGGATTATGGCGCGCGTTACTGACAATCGGACAGTATCCGAAACGTTTGCAGTTACCAACGGCGTGAAGCAGGGCTGCGTACTGACCCCCACACTCTCAGTTTCATTTCTCTGCCATGCTAATGGACGCCTAACGTGACGAATGCCCCGGGATCCGCATCGCCTACCGGATTGATGGCCGACTCCTCAACCAACGGCGGATCTACTCCCACTCGCGTGTAGCCACAATCACCATCCACGAAATTCTCTGCGCTGACAACTGCCCACTCAATGTAACGACAGAAGAGGAAATGCAAAGGAGCGTGGACCTCTTCGATGCCGCCTGTGACACCTTCGGACTGTGAATCAACACGGTGAAAACGGTGGTGATGCATCAGCCGCTGCCCAATACCATCTACACCGCAGCTCACATCAATGTCAATGGCACCCAACTGAAATCTATGAATACCTTCACGTACCTGCGCAGAAATCTCTCATGCTTCACCAAAATCAACGATGAGATCGCCCATCAGATCGCCAAAGCCAGCCAAGCCTTTGGACGCATGCAGAACGTGGTCTGGAATCGAAACGGTCTCAACCTCAGCAGCAAGCTCAAGATGTACAAAGCTGTCATATTACCGACTCTGCTGTGTGGAGCGGAGACGTGGACGATATACCAAAAGCCGGCGCGGAAGCTCAATCCCTTCCATCTCAGCTGCCTCTGCAGAATACTAAAGTTGACATGGCAAGAGAGGATACCGGACACGGAAGTGTTGGAACGAACAGGCCTTCTCAACATTTATGCTCAGCTGAAACAACTGCAACTGCGATGGAGCGGCCACCATGTGAGGATGGACGACGAACGACTACCCAAACGACTCTTCTATGGAGATGTCGCAACGGCTTCTCGTAGAGAAGGGAGTCAATTATGACGCTACAAGGACACCCTGAAGTCCTCCCTTAAGCAACTGCAGATCAGCCCGGCGACCTGGGAGAACATCGTCAGGCACCGACCGGCTAGGAGGAGGATATTTAGACAGGGCAGCAATCTACGAAGCCAACAGGATCGCCGCCGCCAAGACCAAAAGAGCGGCATGAAACTCACCAGCGGCCCCGGACCAAAACTACCAATGCCCAAGCCCTTCTAACAGATCTGCTCTGTCAACGCAGCTTCCGCGCGCAAATCGGCTTAGTCGGACATCTACGGACGCAATGCACCAGCAATCCGGGAATTCCAACTTCTACTTCAAATTCTGCCAACCCTTATTCGGAGCCCCCAAAACCCTCACTCCTAGTTCAAATTCCATTATTTCCACCATCAACGAAACCACATCGAAATACTCTTAACCTGTTACCCTACCACCACAACCACCACCGCCGTCACCACCACCACCAGCACCGGCGATGGGGAATCTCTCCTAAGCTGTCCTAATTCCGACCGCACATTCACCTCAAGAATCGCCCTGGTCGGTCACTTGCGAATCCATCGTACAGAAACTGGTGAACCAGTGCTTGGAGCATCAACCCACAGCAGAGATCGCCGTCTCCACAGCTCTCACTGTCCTCGCGCTTGCAATCATCGCATGGACCTATTCGGTCACATGCACATCCATGACAGCAGAATTTACCGCAATGTCAACAACACCGATACCCCATGCACACCCTACGCTCTTGCCATTCTCACCACCACTGCCACTGCCACTACAACGAACGACATCCCACCAGCCTCTTCCCGATTTCTCCTGCTCACACTGCGCCCGCAACTTCAATTCACGCATCGGCCTGATCGGTCACCTGCGGTTCCTTCGCACGGTGGCTGGTGCTGCAGTGCCTGGGCTCCGAAATACAGTTGTTGCGCCCGCCTCCACTGCTCCTGCACCTTTACACACCGCATGGGCCTATTAGGACACATGCACCTTTGTGACAACCTTTGGTTAACCACCGGAGAGTAAACCACATCAGTGTACACTACCTTCACCAGTACATGCACAACACCCCCACCATCACCATGTACCTGAGAATATTACGGTTTCCTAGAAACCATGCCTTGAAAGGTTGAAAATCTGACGCTTACGCCAGACCACGCCGTCGGCCCAGTGTATGGGTTGTGTCTGATGTGTGGCTGTATGTGGACTGGGACTCAGGCGGCAATGACTCCTCCATATCCCCTGATTTATTTAATCATGGTTTGTGCGTTATGAGGGGCAGGTCGTGCTGTGGCGCGCGAAGACGGGTACGTCAACCCGTCAGTCAATGCACCCAATCCCTCATCAGAAAACTGACCAGCTTGGACGGTAGTCAGATTGTGGGGGTGGGGGAGAGAGTGAGGTCGACGGTTCAGTGCATTCTTCTGATTATAAACAATCTGACGCGCTTGAAACTATCACGGTGCGCTAAAAGCCATTGCTTGGAAGGTTGCCAAATGATGAGTTTACTCGGACCACGTGATCGGCCCAGTGCGCGCGTTTAGGTGCCATGGATGACTGGCGGACTGTGAGTCAGGCTGCAATGGCTCCTTCTTAATGTGGTCTTTATGGCACTCCAACTCAGTTGGGATCCGAGCCGCCTCTCTCTTCTATTGTTGTGTTCTTGTTTGTGTTGAACCACAGTGCGTGTGTCTACGCCCTCGCCCATCCTCGGCCTTCATGACTCTGTCTTGACACTGGGTCCAGGTGTGGAGTGGAACAGAGACTGAGGTAGATGGAGTGCAATTATACGCTCACTATAATCCAGTGCAAGTCACCGTCACTGCACAGCATAAGGCGGACATCGTCGAACTAGCGTTATCTCCTTTGCGTTTATCGAAGTCGTCTGTGGTTCAACTTCCGAGGCAGTGGTGGCATGCAGTCTACTGCGAGTGGGTATTAAAATGTGGATAGTCTTCTAGCTGATGTCAGTAATCTTCGTAAGTGCAGCGAACATTTAGCTGTGCAACTTCCGTACCCTAAACGTAGAGTCCGTTCCATCGTATTATTTTTGGTAACTACGCGGTGACCTCAAGGCTTGGGGCTCCAGTACACGTATTCAGCCTGTCGCGTTTCCTTAGACGTAGTCGCCTTCATCTGACGAGGATGCGACGAGAAATTGGCATTTAAGTTCACACGACGTCTTTCTACCCTGACGCTAGCGATCTCCACTTGGTAGTGTACAAATGATTGCCTAACTCATGAAATCTGGCGGAATTTCAATGAGTTACGGCCCATTACGCGAAATCAGAGCACACTGCGTCCACCAAAGTGTTACATCAATGAAGAACCGATCATTAGGAAAAATAAGGCTTTTTGAGGTTTACAAATTAATATTGCATTTTCTAGAAATACTTATTTATTTAGAAAAGTTACGGATTACGAAAATTTGAAAAATCGAACTAGATGAGTAAACTGAAGTTTTAAGTGTATAGGAAGCCTGTCGGTGCAATTAAACGAGTGAATAAAGCAAAAAACCAAATTACTTTTGAAAATAGTCTTTTTCAAAGTTTTACACATACATATTCCTCTTGATTAAGCGCAACGTTAAGTATGGCCGTCATCAAGCAGCCTTACATGAAAGTGTATATTCCAACACCGTTTCACGATAATTGGTAGTTTTTCTTTCGTTTGTACCTTGTCTTAGATGCGTTTGACTAAGGCAAGCAGATTTTCGCTTCATTGCGTTGATATGGACGTCACAGGAATATAATAGTCCATAAGCTTACATGTTCACAATCCGGTCACTGACTAACAAATTTAAATAGAATCGTCAGGTGCAATTGTAAACGTACCATTTCGTGTATATAAACATTACTATTTTATTTTTAAATTTCTCCATAACTATTTCGGTTTTTCATTTACGATAAGTTTCAGACAGTCTTTGAACATTGAGTGATTTCCTTACTTTTCAGTTTCTTCAGTCGACTGCCCATAAATGTACATTCCGTTCGATATGTTTGTTAAAACCTTCAAAATAATATATTTCTTATAAGCATTTACCGAAGAAACGAATATTTTGAGCGTTCTTTCTAATGCAGACGACCTTCTGGGTTATATTTGCTGGCTCACTTAAACATGAAAACTCGCTGCCGTGAAAAATGAACGTCCACAACAAAAGCCGGGAAAATCCATGCCTATAATTAGTAAAAAAATATTCTGTAAT
Organism: Schistocephalus solidus; assembly: GCA_017591395.1. NCBI lineage: Eukaryota > Metazoa > Platyhelminthes > Cestoda > Diphyllobothriidea > Diphyllobothriidae > Schistocephalus > Schistocephalus solidus. The sequence goes on along the minus strand of WEDG01007485.1, from coordinate 71,598 downwards.
AAGTTACCTTTTTAAAAAGTGCTTTTTCCGTAAACAATGTGAGCTCTCAAATTTGCATTCACATGATTTTCGTGAAAACAAAACAAAATTTTCCGTTCTCCGAAGGGATATATTCCAAATTTTTCCGGCTTATATTAATGCTCATTCATAGTATTGCGCACAAAAGCAAAATGGTTTGACCTGTAGCTTGTAATAGCGTAGACAAATTCCTGGATAGCAAGAAACGTCGGAATTTGCCCCGTTTAGCCCCGTTTTCCCATTATTAAACTGATCTGAAGTAAACTCTTTAATATAATACAGTTTTTATGCATCAATTTATACAACAAACAGAACTAACACCTTAAAATGCCTGCCCTGCTACTACCTCAAAGTCTGATATAGAAATTTAATAAGCTAGGCTATCTCGTGTATCTAAGGGATCTGCGGGTCCGAGTTAATAGTTTATTCACCTGACCTATTTGCAAAAAACTAAGCGGTCTTTGTGGAATTCGGACTCACGACAAGAAGGGGAAGTTTCCGCACAGCGAGCGCTTTAGGCACCTGAACTACGAGACCCCATCGGGCGTCGTGAGTCTAACCACTTTACTGAACTTGAGGAAAATTTAAATCATTATAAGGGAGTGACGATTATGAGCCAATACCGCCTGACTCTCGTTTTGCAGGGACTAACGCTGCTTTTGATAAAAGTTTGTCTATCTGCTGTTTTTTGCTCATGCCGAAAGGGGGAATCAAGTTATCAAAATACCTATGATCTCTGATCTAATCAGGACCGAATCCTGGTGTTCACGGTTCTATTACCATTACGTCATATTCAGCTTCCTCGGAGGACTGGCAGTATGGAAGTGCTTTTCTATGTTATTGGGTTTGAATCAACTACTTCTTAAATGATTGTTCCTTCAAAGCAAGAATATTATTTCTGACAGTCGCCAGCGTTTAAGCAGGTTCCTGGAAGGCCGGCGAGCTGCTGCTACTGATGTTTCCACTGAAACACGGAAAAGGCAGTGTGCTCCTAGCTCAGGTCTTTCGAACGAGATTTGAGGGAATTGATTGCTCTAAATAATATCATGTTATGTTTCTGGCGCTTGAGTGAAACATTGATTGCAATTTATAGTAAAATAAAGTAGAGGCTGGCAACAGTGACGGATAGGACGCAAATGGGCACAGTAGTGACTAAATTAGACTATGCGATCCTTACGGGTAGTGTAACTTTCACTATCTCTATTTCTGTGCCTAACCTAGAGACAAAATCGGCCCTGGTAGATGGTTTTTACTATGTGGTTGATAACAACGCCTTTGCCGAGTTTTTGATGCGCAAATACGGACGTCAGAAGACCTGTTATCTCAGAGCAGTGGTTGGCTTCATGCACACACACGACAGTTCGACGGTCGTAGTTCGATGATGTCCACCGTATGCCCCACAGAAAGGTGGTGCAGGGACGGTGACTTGCGCGTGGACTAGTTTTAAGTGATAGTAGTCTTGCGCTGCATCTACCGCACTCTCTTCTCCTCCCCTACCACAGCCCGGTGTCATGACAAAGTCAAAAAGACCGGAGGTGGGAGAGGAAGCAGGTTGCTGGCGCGGCCGGAGCCGCACCTGAGCGTGCCACCACACCTGGCTCGGATCCCACGGAGCGGGAGTGCCATAAAGGCCACATTAAGAAGATGCCATTGCAGTCTGACTCACCGTCTGCCACTTCAAACTAAAAACACACTGGTCTGACCACGTTGTTCGAGTTAAATCGTCAGTTGGCAACTTTCCAAGCCAGCTCTTTTAGCGCACCGTGATAGTTTCAAGCGCGTCAGATTGTTTATAGTGAGGAAAATGCGCTTAGCCGTTGACTTCGCTCTCTCCCCCACTTCCACAATGAGACCACCGTCCAAGCCGGTCAGTTTTCTTATGTGGAAGTGGGCGCAGCTCTCGGTGACCTCGTCTACGCATACTTCGTATACGAACTGGCCCCCCCAAACACAAACACCAGGATTTCACGCATCAGAGGACACACATACACTCAAGACACATATAAACTCTGTATCTAGCTCATGATTCCATTCCCCATGTAAATTTAACGGCCTGTTGCTGAATTACTTAAGAAATGTGTTTGCCAAATGACTTTTCAGGTGTTCCATCTGTTTGGCCTGCTCTACATGAGCGTACGCACTAGGCAGATTCCGTGTGGCTTTAGGTGTATTCTTAGCGTTGAAACCTACTTTTTCCGTTCGTAGTCGAAGGAGATGTCGCAGTGGACCTTGGGCTCAGAAGCACACAAAGAAGCAGCACCCGTGGTAAGTGCATCCGGAGCAAGCGTATCAGCATCGACGGCATCTTGTCCAGCGATGGATACAGCCGACGCTAAGGATCTTTCACGCATGATCATCCAAGGCACGCTGTCTCAGGTGAAAGAAGCTATCCAGCTATTTAAGGCGCTTCAGGAGATACGAGAACGTCTTCCGCCCAAATGACTGAGGTGACGCAGATGAACGAACTCCGCGTAAGCACAAATGAGACACTGATGTCCAAGCTTCACTGAACGCATTCATTTAAAGTGTTCTTTTCCTCCATGCAGACCGTTGGTGAGCATCTGCAGGGCCTCCAGAAGGAACTCCATGGACTCATAAATGAAAAGCTAATTGAAAATGTTGACGGCTTCACTGAGGAAGCTGATGTGGATCTTGCTAACTTGATGGGCGTGAACGACGAGGTGCAACTTTGTGTCGAAAACTATCAACGAGCGGTGCGGGAATTTGAGGTTCGTGCTCTCTTAAGTAGAACACCATCTAGAGCTCAGGAAGTTTTACAGCAATTTAGTTCACTAACGTGAGCCTCACAGCTTTGAAGTTGGCCTTTCTATAATACTTCATCTGCCAATAGGTTTGCCTAATGGGCAGATGAATGTCATGATTGATTCTTTTTCACAGTGTAGCGTGAGATTCAGCCTTGTTAGGATCTTCCGTTTTTTCAAACAGTGCCTCATGGCCATACTTTCACAAAGGGCTTCATTACTTAAATTCCTTACTGAGCTGTCACTAGCACTCACCTGAGACTTAAAATGTGCTGAATGAGACGAAGGCAGGCTGGCCGGAAGCAAATGGCCCAATGGAAGCTATCGCGGTAGTACCTTCGTCCTTTTTACATACACTCTAAGGTGTTTTCATCATGTGTGTCAACCTAAAAGCACTTTTAATCTTGTGAACTTCTTTGTGGCAAAATCAGCTTTAAAAATGCGAAAAACCTCAAGTGAAAACGAAAATGTACTTTTAACTTCGATAAGTAAGCTTTATGCCGTCTTTGCTAAATAATGTACATGAATCGGGATGTTTCCTCGCTGAGGCGTCAGAATTTAGAGATTAGTAGTGTCGATGACCGTAAGTGGAGCTTCTCTTCTGATCGAAACAGGTTATACGCACACACATGATAGTTCGACCGTCTATTTCGACGAGGTCCACCGTAAGCTCCACAGGGGTGGTCCTGGTACGGTGACTTGCGTGTGATTTAGTTAAAAGTGATAGAAGACTTGCGCTACATCTACCGCACTCTCTCCTCCTCCCCCACCTATGCCCGGTGTCAAGACAGAGTCATGAGGACCGGAGATTGGAAAGGGTTTTGTGGCTGGCGCGGCCGGGGCCCCTAGGCATGCCGCCACACCCCTTGTGTTCGCCATTTGTTATGGAAGCGCAACCTGAATAACGCCTGCCGTGCCCTGATGTGGCCCCCGTGTGGGTCCAACGCATCTACCACATACACACACACACCCGACACACGAGAGTTCGACCGCCGTAGCCCGACGATGTTCACCGTATGCTTCACAGAAGGGTGATGCATGAACGGTGACTTGCGCATGATTTACTTAAAAGTGATAGGAAGCTTGCGCTGTATCTACCGCACTCTCTCCTCCTCACCCACCTGAGCCCGGTGTCATGACAGAGTAAAGAAGACCGGAGGCGGGAAAGGAAGCAGGTTGCTGGCGCGGCCGGAGCCCCCTCTGGGCGTACAACCACACCTGGTTCGGATGCCACGGAGTGGGAGTGCCATAAAGGCCACATTTTGAAGGAGCCATTGCAGCCTGAATCTCAGTCGGCCAATCAGCCACTCCACACAAAGCACACAATGGGCTGACCAAGCAGTCCGAGTTATCCCGTCAGTTGGCAACCTTCCAAGCCACGGCTTTTAGCGCACCATGCTAGTTTTAAGCGCTTTAGATTGATATATTGGGGAAATTTCGCTCAGCCGTCGACCTCACACTCTCCCTCACCCCTACAATCAGACCATCATCAGAGCCGGTCAGTTGTCTGCTGTGGGAGTGGGCGAATTGGCTGACAGGTCGGCAAACCCGTCTTTGCGCGCCACAGCACGACCTGTCGCCCATAACGCACAAACCAGGATTAAATAAATCAGGGGATATGGAGGAGCCATTGCCGCCTAAGTCTTAGTCCTCATGCAACCACACATCACACACAACACATACACTGGGCCGACGGCGTGGTGTGGTGTAAACGTCAGATTTTCAGTTTAGGAGAGATTTCCCATCGTCGGTGCTGTTGGTGGTGGTGACGGCGATGGTGGTTGTGGTGGTAGGGTAACATGTTAAGAGTATTGGGATGTGGTTTCTTTGATGATGGAATTCGAACCAGTGGTGAGGGTGTGGGGGGCTCCTAATAAGGGTTGGCAGAATTTGAAGTAAAAGTTGGAATTATCGGATTTTTGGTGCATTGCGTCCGAAGATGTCCGACTAAGCCGATGCGCGCGCAGCAGCTGCGTTGACAGCGTGGGCATGTTGGAAGGGCCTGAGCATTGGTGGTGTTGGCCCGGTTGTGTTGGTGACTTTCTTGCCGCTCTTTTGGTCTTGGCGGTGGCGATCCTGTTGGCTTCGTAGATTGCTGCCCCTGTCTTTACTATCCTCCTCCAAGCCGGTCGGTGCCTGGCGTTGTCCTCCCAGATCGCGGTTTGATCTGTAGATGCTTCAGGAAGATCCTCAGAGTGTCCTTGTAGTGCTGACATGAACCACTTGTCGACGAGAACCCGTGGTGACATCACCATAGAGGAGTCGTTTGGGTAGTCGTTCGTCGTCAATCCTTACATGGTGGCTGCTCCATCGCAGTTACAGTTTTTTCAGCTGAGCATAAATGTTGAGAAGTCCTGTTAGTTCCAACACTTCCGTGTCCAATATCCTGTCTTGCCATATCAGCTTTAGTATTCTGCGGGGGCAGCTGAGGGAGCTGCTTTTGGCAGATTTCCCACGTCTCCGCTCCATACGCCAGCATCGGCAATATAACAGCTTTGTACATCTTGAGCTTGCTGCTGAGGTTGAGACCGTTTCGATTCCAGACAACGTTCTGCATGCGTCCAAAGGCTTGGCTGGCCTTGGCGATCCGATGGGCGATCTCATTGGTGACTTTGGAGCTGCAGGAGAGATTGCTGCCCAGAGACGTGAAGGTATTCACAGATTTCAGTAGGGGGTCATTGACATTGATGTGAGCTGCGGTGTATATGGTATTGGGCGGCGGCTGATGTATCACCATCGTTTTATCAGTGTTGATGCGCAGTCCGAAGGTGTCAGAGGCGGCAGCGAAGAGGTCCATGTTCCTTTGCATTTCCTCTTCTGTCGTAAAATTGAGTGGGCAGTCGTCAGCGAAGAGAATTTTGTGAATGGTGGCTGTGGCTACACGCGAGTGGATGTGCATCCACCGTTCGTTGAGGAGTCGGCCACCCATCCGGTAGGCGATGCGGATCCCGGGGCGTTCGTCCCGTTAGGTGTCCATTAGCATGGCAGAGAACATGAGACTGAAGAGGGTGGGGGCCAGTACGCAGCCCTGCTTCACGCCGTTGGTAACTACGAATGTTTCGGATACTGTCCCGTCGTCAGTAACGCGCGCCATCATCCCGTCGTGTAGCTGACGCGCCATATGCGTGAAACTTTCAGGACAGCTGAATTTCTGAAAGACTTTCCATAGTCCGCTGCGCTTCACTGTGAGGTGAGTCCGCATCTCCTGGCACTTCTCTTGCAGCTGGTGAGCAGTTAAGGTCATGTCGATTGTTCCTCGGTGTCGTCGGAAGCCACGTTGGCTTTCAGGGAGCAATCCTTGCTCCCGGGAATCAAGCCTCAGTGGTTGGAAGAATTGAACAGTTACGCTTCTTTGCTGAGCCCGACAGCTGATGCATTTGTCGAGATTCGGCTGCTGCCCTGTTTATAGCCGCCTTGGAGACAGATATGAGGACTGCTCGGTACCATTTGATGACGCAGCCACGGGCCACCGTGTGCAGAAACTCACCTGATATTATATTCCACACTCCGTGATCACTTTTGTTAACATTTGCAGTTTGGAGTAGCGCTAGAGCCAGATTGGACAGCAACATTCGTCCCTTCTAATGGCATAGGTACTGTTGGATCAAACTGTTTTCAATGGTCGTGCAATTGTCGCAGAAACAGCCTCACGTGCTCTCAATGATATGGACCCTGCTGCATCATCGTATTCCGCTGATTTTGAAGTGGAAGATCAGTTAAGCGCCGCCATTTTCTGTCAACCCATTTTCGGTCCGTTCAGTCTACTTCAGATTTTTTTGAAGCGAATGCTAGAACGACACAGTTTTTAGTTAGCCGGATATTAATCGTGTTGTCCATTTCTATTACCTAGTGAGGTTCGCATTACTTTCACATCTTTTCATCGAATGAAGCGTTCATCGGCAGAATTCATATATATGCTTTGTCTGTTTGATTTTGCGGACTGCTAAGTAGGCAAATAGCCTTATCAAACTAATCGAGAACTACTTATGAACGTGAATCTTGCCAGTCTCTATCCGTGGAGTGGAACTAACCGCGTACCTACTTATCTAGAACCATACTTGAGAATTTTAAACTGGTCTCATACTTCTTCTCTTTCTCTTCTTCGGCTGATAAAGAATACAGTGTTAAGTGCACGATGGCATAATCCGAAACTAGGTAAAAAACTAAAAAACCATACACGCTTTCCGCTGATTTCGCTGCGTTCCCTTGAGGCAGATGATAGAGTTTCGGTTGATTCATGTGTAGCGATGTGTTGGCTGTGCTTTTTCTGGTATAGCAATTTCGGATAAATTACAAGCTTCTGCTTCTTGCGTTGATTATGTGAAGGACATGAAGATACATGCTCGGAAAATGATTTTTTGTGGTCTTTTCGGAAATTTTAATAAGAATCTGGATCGAAAGCAGTCAAATTCTTCAGAAAGTCTGCGCGGTATGCAGGATCAGGCGAGCGTGTGTCCTATTTCTGGACCGTCCAAAAAGAAGCCTTATTTGTCCTCTTCGTTTTATTTACATCCTTTTGAACTGGTGATGATTGTAACCAGTATTAGAAAGTCAAAGTTTGGGGAGGTGACCTGACTTAGGCTGGATCTCCCTTTCTGATACCTGCAGTGATGTCTTTAATATTTCCTCGTCATTTCTTCACCCGCGAAGGGTCAGTTTGTGCCGACTGGATCTGTGCCTGTGACAGAACCTGGCCAGAATGTTATCTGGGATAAGTCATTTCCTGGCAGCCAACCTCAACTGATTCGCAAGTGACTCTTCAGGTGAGGACAACATCCCACTACTCCGGTCGTTTGACCACCAGAATCGTCTTCTGTATGCGTGATCTCGTATACCTGCCATAGTAAATGTTACCAAGATACTTGAGAAGAGATGATTGCCGTGAATGATCTGTGGACGCCGAGCACACTAAAACTTTTGTTCCCGGTTTTCACCGCATCTGAAGACTTTTGGAGGTTATTTCTATGCGTGAATCGCGGTAGACAGCAACTGAACGCATATCTCGTCTACCCGCCTCTCACTTGTCATACGATGGTAAGCGCAATGGCAGACGATTATACTCAAACACGAAGTCTCTGTTGCGCATTATTTTCCCATCGCGAATTGGTAAAATTCGGAGTTTTGAATATGCATCGAATAACGAAGTAACTTGACCTTCTTTCGAACTACGTACAGGCTCTAGCGGTTACGTAATGCGCTGTTCTTAGGGAAATTACTTTTAATTGAATACCAACTCGCCTACCGAAAACAATTTCAGTAGCAATGTGAAAAATTAATAACCAAGTGTATACGCATTGTCAACCGCGTTGGTAAAGCCTAACCTGTGTGTGCCAGTCGCAGACGGCGTCTACTTTGGAGGCCCAGCGATATCCAACCACATTCAGTGGTTACGCGAATATCCTAATGCCCACTGGGTACTGGGACCTTAACAAATATGCTGCAGTGGGGACGTTGGCGGCTCTAGGCGTCAAAAATTTACTTGATAGCTTCCCTTCACCAAATCACTTCGCGCAGGTGTACTAATGTCCACAACCGCGGCCTTCTGGTCCATAGGCTTGGGTTTTTATTTGTCATGGAGAAACAATTGCTGCTTCACCTCCAACAGGAAGTGTGTGAAGGTCGGATTTTTGGCCTTTGACCGTCAAACGATTGATTGTAGAACGTGCTCTTATTTATAACTTGCATGACGTAATTTTTGCTTGCGAAGGAGGAGGCTCAGTGCCAATACCTTCGACTTTGTGGGTCTAGGGACATCTCTTCTAGGGTTCACTGTTGAGGAGTTTCACCTAGCTGCACGGAGGAACCCCAGGTTCTGAAACCCTATTTTTACGTCTTGCTTTTTTCTTCCTACATAGCGGAGAAAGGAGGTCTCAGTACATGCAGGAGCTCCAGAATTGGAAACAGACCACGATTCTGTGAGTGGGACAGGTGCTGCGCCCGCGAAGAGTCTCGATGCGTCCAATCAGCTTCAAGATGTCACTGGATCCGCCCAGAGTGCTAAGTCTGCCATGGATGCCCAAGCAACAGATCAGGTGAGCACGAACCGTAATTTCTGTCTTTTTTCGATTTTAGCTTTTTTTGTCGTGTGGCGCACATAGCGAAAGTTAGGAATAAAAATTTGGTTACGGAATTTCAGGCAAAAGCCATGTCTGGAAGACCGGTCCCATGCATCGATGGAAACGCCTAAGTAATAATGAATAACCCTCATTGAAATGAAAACAGAAACATTATTGAAGGGAAACTATGCTTTCACGAACGGTGTAAAACCACAGGAAAATGATCCACATACTCTAGTTTTGAGTTCCCATAGAGTGGCTAGTCCTACAACCAGAAGGCTTCGATTGATTGCTTCGTTTTATCTGACCGAAGAGCTATTAGTTGGGAAATTTACTATCATTTTTGGTAAAGATGCCTTGTATGGCTGCCTAAACAGGACACGGGAAAGGTAACCGTTCACAATAAATGTGGTTTTGCGCTAAATTAAAAGTAATTAATCTTAAGGATTAAGATGAGGGGTAAGGTTCAGTTAAAGTTTAGGTTTAAGTTTAGGTTTAAGTCAGCGTTAGGGTTAGTGTTACGATTAGGCTAAGGGCTAAGGTTGCAGGTTTAGGGTTAAGATTAAGGTGAAAGTTTAATTTTATGATAGGGTTAGAGTTAGTGTTAAGACATGAGTACATTTACCCTTCCCGAAATTTACCGTAAGGCCACCTATTTTAAGCGGGCGGGGTGGTTCCTATTCTGTGTCCTGTTTAAGGCATCTCTACCTCATTGTTTACTTGGATGCCGAACTTTTGTGCCTACGTTGTTAACGAGTTCGAACCTGTCCAATTAGATCACTTTTCCGGAAGAGGCTCAGTGACCTTATGGGTCTTAGGACATCTTTTCATGGGTTCACTGTTGATGAATTTCACCCAGCCGAAAGGATGGTCCTCCGGTTCTAAATACCCATCCTTATGTCTTGCTTTCTTCTTCCTTCTTAGCAGAGTAGGGAGGTCGCAATACATGAAGGAACGCCAGAATTAGTTACCGCCCACGATCATATCGGTTGTGTGGGGGCTGTTCCCGCGAGGGTTCAGGCTGCGTCCAATCAGCTTCAAGATGTCACTTGGGTTACGCAGGATGATCAATCTGTCATGGAGGCATAGTCAACCTGCTGCTGGTCTTCTGTCTGTGTGCACAGGTTTTACTACTTTGATCGTGCATGTCAGCAATATACAAGAGGTGATGAGAACGAAACAATTTGCGGAAATTTCTACCCAATCGGAAAACATTCCAATTCCTTCTCTCAAGGCTTCCCATTAGTTATGAACGACCTTTACCTTATCGGAACCATATATGAAATATATAAATTAAGGAGATGCGATTGGTGAGCATTTGTCTACGAATGTCAATATTCCTGATCTTAACCGGCAGGACACCGGACCAGTGGCTCGGTGGTTAAATCGTTTGACTATTAATCAACAGGGTGCGGATTCGAACCTTGGGTGATGCACAACCTGGAGTTGGGTATGACTATCTAATGATGATTACTGAGCCAGAAACGGACATTCCAGTTTCCCTTGTCATTTTCGGCATCATTAATCTGTCCTTACTTTATTCTCTTTTGGCCAAACTCGTCCTTGTTGAGGGCTCACTCCGGGATCTTGTTTCGGATGCATAATTCTCTCCAGAAGATCCTTTGCCGCTGTCGTGCAAGACCAATGTGGCTACTGTCTCCGCGCCGATTGCCAGCCCTCTTTGTTTCGTGAACCCGTTGGAACGCGCTGAACATTTTCAGGGCGCATTTAGCCTGCGTGACTTTCTGGTTATCGCCGAGCGTACATGTGACGTGCGTTAGAAAGATGCTCGCGCTAATTCAGTACACAGACCACGTTTTTTATGATTTCGGGCTGATCCACTCTCACGCGTTTGCTGGAACAAGCTCAGTAAGAAGGATTTTGGAATCCAAGAGTACTATAAATGCTTATTTTCGTTTCACTGCCCATAAGAATCACCAGGCCGTACGGTCATATTGTAGAAACTGGGCCTCCTTGCTTATTTCAAGTTTTTTCCGTTTTCTATCAGGATATCGAAATCACAGAAGAACGAGGACTGGCGCCAAATGCAGCTGCCGGAAAGCCAAAAGGACACCCAATGGATGATCTGAAAATGGTCATTTCCCACACACTGGCAGATATTAAAGCCAATGTTAAATCTCTCAGTGACCTGCTACAGCACGTTAATTTGCCAGGAACCCCAGTGACAGATGTCCAGCAGATAAAGGCAGGTTTCCATTTCTCTGTTGCTGCTGCCTGTGCTGACCACCTTGCTGATATTTTTGGGCTTCCGATACCCGGTCGGTAGTCAGGTCAGCTGAACTAATAGTCAGCCAGCTGAGCATGCTCAATACCTGCCCGATTCCTTGAATTTCGCATTCTAAGAAATTCTCATATTTGGAATTTAACGGCTTTCATCTGTCGTAGATCAGCGCTGGGATACATTAGTCAATAGCCCAAAAACTACCACCAATGTGCTTGTAATTAATTTCCTAGACGTTTCGATGGCGATGGACCTCCTTCCAAACCCACAGCTACCAGCCAGCCGGCAGGTCTTCGTCCTTATCGAACATTTGAATGTTTTAGACACGAGAAAGACGTTTTTGTTTTCCATGACTTGTGGAGGCAATTTTACATCATGACGAGAAAGTGCTTCCTGGAGATGAGGCCTTTAGAGGTTTTCTGTTAGTCTGTTATTTTTTTTGACATCACCTTCCAGGTTGACGCTCATTTTTGCCTTTAGAACTCTTTCAGTGCGATGCGATTGATCCTCATATTTCTTTAGACTCTCTCAAATACGCTTCAAGAGGACCTTCAACAACTTCGGGGTTTGCAGATGGACTACGAAGCAATGGAAATGCAGCAGTCACCCTCTGCGGGCCCAAACGATGTTGATCCTCTGCTGATGGATCTGTACATGGTACCTGCCGATGTGGAGAGAGTACTGGAGGACTCTAAAACCTTCCTAAATGGAGTTAGTTGTTTTGCTATTAATCTGTGGTTCCTTTAATGCCGGAATTTGGGAGGTTTAATCTTTTTGGGCTGACTTACTAGATTGAACCTTGCAAACCGATGAGTTCTGTGGACTATTTGCCAGCCGAGGTAGCGAATTCTCCGACTACGGCAATTTGACATGGCCAAACGACCACTCATCTGTAGGAGGGCAGAATCTTCGCTAAATCGGATATCTAAGGTACTTGGTACTAATCAGGATATCATTGTAGTATAGAAGCCCTGTCCTCGTCGAAAGGTCATCTAACGGAGCGCTGGCAATTCAGTTCCACGAAAAATTGGCCACACTCTGATTGGCAGCTCCATCAGGTTAAAGTCCACTTGTTCCTTCAACAATTGGACCACAACTCATATTACTGTACAGGCGTGATGAGGAATAATCGTTTGCATACCGGCCTGATGAGGAATAATCGTTTGAATAAGTTTGTCGAATTCGACTTCCTACATAAACATTGCTTTACAAAATTACACGCAAACTCCCTGTCCTCTTGTAAGCGGTCCCAAAGCATCGATGGGAATGCCCAAGTAACAATGAGTGCCCCTTAATTCAATGGAAAAGAAAATAAGTATGCAAGAGAATGCATGCGTTTGTTGAATTTGCGAAGTTGACGTCACGAAGGTTTCGTAAATCAGAAGTCACGAAGGACCTTTATTTTGTCGGCCTCACCATTTCGACATTGATGATACCGACGTGATCTAAACACGCAACCTTCAGGTATGGAGTCAGAGCGCTACCGATGCGTCACCGAGTCACCAAGCCACTCCGTGCACCCATTTGACGGTAGAGAACTGTTGGAGTATGATCCACACGCTCTGGTTTTACTTTTCTACTGCTTGCACTGAAACAGGAAAACTGTGATTTCTTCCTTGTTTGCATCTGACCAAAGAACTATCCCTTGTGAGATTTGCGCTCATTTGTAACTTGGATGTTATGAATTGCCTTTAATCCATTTGAACCATGCATGCAAAATTCAAATTTTGGTTATGTTTGTTTTGAACAGCCATGTTCCTAAGAAATGCGGAAACTCCGAGAAATTCCAAATATTTGTGTGTCTAAGGAGTTACTTGGATTGTTTGAAGTGCATGAAGCGCAGCGAACTGGTCTTTGTTTTAAGACAAATAGCTAATAACGTTAGCTTTTTGTGTTTTGACCTAACTCGTTATTTGCGAGGCGTGAACGCTGGATCTTGATTCGGAAGCATATTTCCCTGCAGAAGGTCCTCCATTTAATGGCACGCCGCCTGGAACCTGTATGATACACCAGCTATCACTTTACCTTCCTGTGACTTTTGTTGGACAAATGATCACGGAAATTCAGTCACGGAACTTAATATTATCAACGGTTTTTTAACATATTCCATGAATCATGGGGTGGGGGTAAGAATGATTTTGGCAGTCCTTATCCTCATTCCTAACATGGCTTTATGGTATGCCTCACGTAGGTGAGGTCCGAGACCTCCTTCTTTGGACTCTGTCTGGTTCAAGTCGTCTGGACGTGGGGTCGGCTCCCAGATCCACACTCATGGCCGGTTGTCTTGTTGTTGTCCTGCCCATGGAGCGAGTGAGTGAGGTGCGAAGCGCCTCCGGAGCACTAGTAGTTCGCTTTGCGTCCGACTCGGCAAACTTTCAGCTGTGATGTGTGCTGTCTGTCATCAATCACAATTCAGATATTCCTGCCTATCGTATTTTAGATTTCGGGCCGATCCACTCTCACGCGAGCTCAGTAACAACGAATTTGACTCTACGAGTACTAGGGCCACTTTTTCTCAATTCATTGCCCATCAGAATCACCAGGCCGTACGGTCCTATTGTGGAAACTGTGCCTCCTTACTTATTTCAAGTTTTTTCCGTTTTCTAGCAGGATATCGAAATCACAGAAGAACGAGGACTGGCGCAAAATGTAGCTGCCGGAAAGCCAAAAGGACACCCAATGGATGAGCTGAAAATGGTCATTTCCCACACACTGGCAGATATTAAAGCCAATGTTAAATCTCTCAGTGACCTGCTACAGCACGTTATTTTGCCAGGAACCCCAGTTGCAGATGTCTTGCAGATAAAGGCAGGTTTCCATTTCTCTGTTGCTGCTGCCTGTGCTCACCACCTTGCTGATATTTTTGGGCTTCCGATACCCGGTCGGTAGTCAGGTCAGCTGAACTAATAGTCAGCCAGCTGAGCATGCTCAATACCTGCCCGATTCCTTGAATTTCGCATTCTAAGAAATTCTCATATTTGGAATTTAACGGCTTTCATCTGTCGTAGATCAGCGCTGGGATACATTAGTCAATAGCCCAAAAACTACCACCAATGTGCTTGTTATTAATTTCCTAGACGTTTCGATGGCGATGGACCTCCTTCCAAACCCACAGCTACCAGCCAGCCGGCAGGTCTTCGTCCTTATCGAACATTTGAATGTCTTAGACACGACGAAGACGTTTTTGTTTTCCATGACTTGCGGAGGCAATTTTACATCATGACGAGAAAGTGCCCACCTGGAGACGAGGCCTTTATAGGTTATCTGTCTGTCTACTATTTTTTGACATCACCTTCCAGGTTGACGCTCATTTTTGCCTTTAGAACTCTTTCAGTGCGATACGATTGATCCTCATGTTTCTTTAGACTCTCTCAAATGCGCTTCAAGAGGACCTTCAACAACTTCGGGGTTTGCAGATGGACTACGAAGCGATGGAAATGCAGCAGTCACCCTCCTCGCGCCCAACCGACGTTGATCCTCTGCTGATGGATCTGTACATGGTACCTTCTGATGTGGAGAGAGTACTGGAAGACTCTAAAACCTTCCTAGATGGAGTTAGTTGTTTCGCTAATAATATGTGGTTCTTTTAATGCTTTTTTGGTGATAATTAACGAATTGCTCTGGAACATACAAGTCAGCGTATCTTTTAACTGCGCACGATTGAAATTCTCTTGGAAATTTCTGTTTAGTTTTGCATACATGGCTGCATCAACCAGAAGGCTATCTATTTGATAAAGCTACTACATTATCCCACTCTTTGGATATCCTAGTGCACATCCTACTGTCGAATAACCGTGTAATTTTACTGGTCGACAACTGATAATTAGTATTATACACTACTCAATTGTCAATTCAAGCGAAAATGCAAGTCCCAGGAAGTAATTTAGAAGAAGTCGATGCGATCGCTGGGACAAGAGACTTATTCACCTGAGGACTGCGCTCTGGCAGTAGGCGGGCACTGATTCACATAGGTATGTGGGTGTCCATGCCACATCGAATGGATTGCTTCCAGGGATTCGTGGCCTTTTCTAATTGGGTGGGGGCCAACAATACGAGGGATCTCACACCCGAATTCATGACTGCTGTCCAGTTTGTGCACAGCTAGTTGGTCTCGTCTTCTTATCGTTGAGATGGATTTCCCAGTTTGCCCACAATATACGGCATCACAACTGGAACATGGAATTTTGTAGACAATACCTTTTCTATCAAGATAGCCAGCCCTGTGCATAGGGTGTTCAAACTGTGAGCGTTAGGTAGATATGAAAGGTATGCTACTTGTATCTGGCGTTTTCTCAACTCAGATACATATTTCACGCATGGGAGAGTTAGTAAGGTCATTGTTTTGGGTGCCTGGATGGCCATGTCGTTTGAAAAATCTTCCCTTTTGGGTTCTTGCCGCTTCAGGCACTGATTCACATATGTATGTGGGTGTCCATTTTTGCAGAATAATTTAAGAAGCTAGATCTCTTCTGCCTGATAACTTTCTTAATCATAAAAGTGTGTTATTGACCGATTTAGGATTTTGTAGACAGAACTCTTTTTGTGATAAATGGGGTGGTTACTCTTAATGCGTAGGATCAGCTCAGAATATTTTTCTTTGGGAGAAACTAATGTTTGGAGTGATCCATCTGTTTTCGATGTACGAGGACATCCAGAAATTGGAATTGTCCGTCAACCTCCGTTTCGAATATAAACTTCATTCTTGTAGCAGGTCTAAGTGTTGGTCTTGATGACGACAAACATCGATACAAGCGAAAATGCGAGTCCCAGGAAGTAATTGAAAAGAAATAGATGATATCGCTGGGACAAGAGCTTTATTCGCCTGAGGTTTCGGATTCCAACTCAAATCCATCCTCAAAAACAGTATCTGATACGGGTAATTCATACACAGGGAGTTGCAGTATTTGTCAAATGCCGTCGCTATGCTGCCGCATGCCTACGGCAATTAACAGCTCCCCTTTCAGAGATGACGACTGCGTTCTGGTGCGTTAATTGCTTGATGGATGGCATGCGGGTCGTTATCCGCTGAAATTTCGTCACCCGTATTGGAGGGCGGCGTGATGATTGCTCGGCCATCTGGCTCACTGGCGCTGGTGATGGAAAATGTGTTCGCCTGAGCGCTTCCCGAGTGGCTAATTGCTTTAGCCAAGTTGAGTCACAGCACCGAAGATGGGTTGGGTAGGTCATTGCACTAGTTAATAGACTGGGGCCCTGTAAACCTTGACTCAAACGACTCGTGGCTCACGCGATTATCACCTCTTCCGAGAATTCCGGCTTCATCGAACTTGAATTTGTCGCCGGTTTTCCCCAAATGAGCCGCGACTTGGGAATTGTCGTTATTTTGCCGCCCTACTGCCGCGTGTTCGGCAATTCACGTCCAAAGCAGTCTTCCGGTTTCTCCGACGTAGTTGCTTTGCCTACAACTGCACCAGATCCGATAAACAACTCCAGATGTTTCTTGCCACGGCAGTGATTGACCGAGCAATCATCACGCCATCCTCCAACATGGGTGACGAAATTTCAGCGGATAACGACCCACATGCTGGCCATAAAACAATTAACGCACCAGAGCGCAGTCGTCATCGCTGAAGGGGAGCTGTTAGTTGCCGTAGGCGTGCAGTAGCATAGCGACGGCATCCTATAAATACTGCAACTCCCTGTGTCCGAATTACCCGAATCTGATACTGTCTCTGAAGATAGGTTCGAGTTGGAATCCGAATCCTCAGGCGAATTAAGCCCTTGTCCCAGCGTTCGCATCTACTTCTTCTCACATTACTTAATTATTTACTGAGATTTTAGTCTTTACTTGCGCTACCAGTATGGTAAATAATAAGGTAGTGCAAAGCAGAACGTTCTCACATAAAATCAGGCTAGATCGGTGTACATTACTCCCATATGACTTTACAAGTGAAGTATTCTGATTAAACGTGTACATAGCAAAAATAGTTAATTTATAATCATGAGTGTTTTCTTTTATTTCAGATGGGAAAGTTTAGCGCGGATGATGTCCCAAGTTCCGCCAAGATCGCCTAGAAGGCCTTAGACGTAAGATAGTCCATTCCTGGTGTTAACTTTCACATGGGCAGCTTATTTGCAGTGTTTTCGTTTAACTTGCACTGACTGTTAGGGTGAGATGTTCTGAGCTCCACGGCGCTACGTGTTTCACGTTATTTTCCTTGTTGTACCACCCTTTGGGGTGTTTCTTTAACGAAACAATTATATCTACTGTTATAATTGTTGGCATTGCTTTCTATAACCTGCTTATAGAGCTGGCAAAAGCCCATAATGTATGTCCACTAATATGTTTATGCTATTCAGATGGAGATAATGGTAGGATCTGTGTGGAGGGCTAATGGCCCGATCGCTAGGTTCCTGAAAATTTCCTCTACTAGAGTTTCGAGGATAAGAATTCTACGGCACATCCTTTTATAGGAATATTTCTCATATTCAGGTTATCTGCGCATTGGTTCGTTCCTGCTGTAAGCTTACTTTCGGACATCTTTGGCTGTTCAACGATTTATCTTTTAAAATGTATTTTATGACTCCTTGTTTCGCTATGTAAAAAACCACATTGTGTGAGTGCCCCGTAAATGCACCACGTGGTAGAGGTGTTGGACCAATATGGGGGGCGCATCAGGACACGGCAGGAGTTCGCTCCCATAACAAACGCCGAACATGAGGAGTGTCGTTGCACGCCAAGAAGCGGCTCCAGCCGCACCAGCCACCTGCGTCTTCTCCCGCCTCCGGTCTTTTTGACTTTGTCTTGACACCGGGCTCAGGTGGGGGAGGAGGAGAGAGTGCAGTAGCTGCAGCGCAAGGCTACTATCACTTTAACCTTATCCACGCGAAAGTCACCATCCCCGCACCACCCTTCTGTGGAGCATATGGTGGACATCTTCGGACTAAGGCGGTCAAATTGTCGTGTGTGTGTGGGGTATAGGGGGTACTAGTTAGGGGTAGCACCACACAGGTAGTATTTGGTCGCTCTGTTTGTCTCGTGCAGGTGGTGAATGCTCCTGGTAGCCAACTCTCATCTGTGGCTCCTCGTAGCTTGGCTCTTCCCAGCGGCCACACCGCGAGTAACCGTCACGACTGGCGGGCTAGAGGAGGTGAGGGTCTCCGGTGTTGTGTGCGTCTCCACACCCGACACGTCTGCTCCCTTCCCCTGCTCTTCCCGCTCTCCCATCCTCCCTGCCCTTCCCCCTCTCTCCCTCTTCTTCTCTCCTCCTCCTCCTCCTCTCGCCTCTCTTTCCCCTCCCTCTCACCTCCTCTCTTTTACTCTTACTTCTTCCCCTCCCCTCTTCTCCCTCACCCCATCACCCTTACCTCCACCCCCACACGGTTGAAAAAGTTCTAAGTCGAGGGCGACATGCAATCACGTAGGTGGCCCATGTGAATCGGGCGTTCTCTCACTAGCCAAAAACGTGACCCATAGTGGGTTCAGTAGCCGCCTGCGATGACTCAGCAGCCCTATATAGGGACAGCACTGCTTAATCCCTCGTAGGGGACGGGGCTAGAAAATATGCCCTAAACAAATGCTGGTCTCACGACAGCTGTAGCAGACTGTGGCTAGCAGACTGTAATGACATGCGGTCAAAAAACTAAACAATATCATTAATAATTCCTCTCCCAATCCCCCCCATCGTACCCTCCGCGGTACCTTCCGGACGGCTCGAGTGTGCTTGCTCAATCAGGAGCAACCGACAGGAACGGAGGAAGCTGCTGTTCGCTCGTGAAGTAGCGTGCTACAAAGTAGATGTTGCTGCTCTCAGCGAGACCTGATTCTCCGTACAGGGTCAGCTGGAGGAGGTTGGTGCCCGCTACACCTTTTTCTGATGCGACCGACCAAAGGCAGAGCGACGTGACTCTAGTGTCGCCTTTGCCATCCGGAGGAACATCGTGGGACGTCTGCCCTGTTTGTCACAGGGCATCAACGATCGCCTGAACACCTTTCGTCAGCCTCTCCGGGGAGTCAAGTTCGCCATTTACTATAGGCATGTAGCGAGCTTTCAAAACGCCCTTTAAACGAGGATTCCGAATCAGACAGGCTGCTTATACCTCCCATTACAAACAGCCCTATATGGCATATTGTAACGCATATAAGTATTTACGCACCTGTTATCGACGTCGCCATCCATCGCTTGCCTGAAGTGGAAATCAACGCCGACCTTGATCTCTCGCCCTCTTTCCAAGTAA
Organism: Schistocephalus solidus; assembly: GCA_017591395.1. NCBI lineage: Eukaryota > Metazoa > Platyhelminthes > Cestoda > Diphyllobothriidea > Diphyllobothriidae > Schistocephalus > Schistocephalus solidus. The sequence goes on along the minus strand of WEDG01007485.1, from coordinate 52,324 downwards.
CCATTAGAGCCGTGCAGCAACTCTCCAGCGGGAAAGCACCTCGCTCGGACGGGATCCCTGCTGTGATATAGAAGCATACTGAACCACAATTGACGAAGTGACTCAGAGCGTTCTGCCAGATGTGGTGCCTAGGACAAGTTTCACGGGATTTCAAAGACGCGACTATCGTCCATCTCTACAAGCGGAAGGGGAACCGGCAACTCTGTGACAACAATAGTGGCATCTCATTGCTGAACATCGCCGGAAAGATCTTCACCCGCATTCTCCTCAATTGTCTGAACACTCACCTGGAGCAAGGACTGTTCCCGGAAAGCCAATATGATCTCCGACGATACCGAGAAACAATCGACATGATATTCGTTGCTCGCCAGCGATTCGGCTGTCCTGAACGTTTTACGCATATGGTGCGTCAGCTTCACGACGGGATTATGGCGCGCGTTACTGACAACCGGACAGTATACGAAGCATTCGCAGTTACCATCGGTGTGAAGCAGGGCTGCGTACTGGCCCCCACCCTCTTCAGTTTCATGTTCTCTGCCATGCTAATGGACACCTAACGGGACGAACGCCCCGGGATCCGCATCGCCTACCGGATGGGTGGCCGACTCCTCAACGAACGGTGGATGCACTTCCACTCGTGTGTAGCCACAGCCACCATTCACAAAATTCTCTTCGCCGACGACTGCCCACTCAATTTTACGACAGAAGAGGAAAGGCAAAGGAGCGTGGACCTCTTCGCTGCCGCCTGTGACACCTTCGGACTGCGCATCAACACTGATAAAACGGTTTTGATACATCAGCCACTGCCCAATACCATATACACCGCAGCTCACATCAATGTCAATGACCCCCTACTGAAATCTGTGAATACCTTCACGTCTCTGGGCAGCAATCTCTCCTGCAGCTCCAAAGTCACCAATGAGATCGCCCATCGGATCGCCAAGGCCAGCCAAGCCTTTGGACGCATGCAGAACGTTGTCTGGAATCGAAACGGTCTCAACCTCAGCAGCAAGCTCAAGATGTACAAAGCTGTTATATTGCCGATGCTGGCGTATGGAGCGGAGACGTGGACGATCCACCAAAAGTAGGCGTGGAAGCTCAACCCCTTCCATCTCTGCTGCCTCCACAGAATGCTAAAACTAAGATGGCAATACAGGATCTCGGAAACGGAAGTGTTTGAACGAACAGGCCTTCTCAGCATCTACGCTCAGCTGAAACAACTGCCTGCCTGTAATACCTATGCAGGTCCTTACGCCGGTGCCAGATACCCAGTTGACTACTTACAATCACGAGTATTCGATCGGTTTCTCAGTTGCTGAAAAAACGTTTTAGTCAAGCAACTGTCCGGCAGGTGGCTCCTTCATGTCCAACTAATACGAGCGGCACCCGCTTTAAGTATAAGTTTTAGATTGTTCCGATTCCATATTTAACATGAAAAGGTGTGGATCAGTAAAAGGCAACGACCGCCACCTTTTGCCTTGTACAGTGAACAGCTATGAGATGGAGCACCTGGATTCCTGAGGCACCATATACACCCAAACCTTACATGTGTCATCGTGAGCAGCTTGCCTGCACGCGCACAGTCAACCAACCAATCAGAGAGCTCCTCAACAGGACCGGAGGAACCAGGAAACCATACTTGCCCTGGAGGTCTGAGATTTCATTTAGGGCCCACTTAGTCTTGCCATATCGGCTGGGAGACTGCTATTCACCTCTAGGCTGTCGTGGGATTTACTTTGGCCTCTCTGGCACTCACGCCAGTCGGATTCGAGTACCCTATCCCCGTTTTTGTGAAAACCTTCTGTGTTTTGTTGGGGGTTATGTCGTGTGTGTGGCACATGCAGACGAACCATCTAGCACTGTTAGCCACTGCACCCAACCATCGCATCATTTGACTGACTGGCGTGGAAAGTGGCTTTTGCATGTAAAAGAAGAGCAATGGAGGTCTACAGCACTCAGCATCCAAACAAGCTGCCACACTTGAATCCATCGCTGTGCGCTAAAAGCCTCGACTTGCAAGGTGTCCGACTTACGGAATAACTCACTCCTCCTCTCAGGACGAGGAGTCAGACTGCAGGACAAACTCGCACAGTTGGGATCCGAGCCGCCCTTTTTTGTTTGCGTTGCACTCTGGTCTCATGGGCGGACCAGGGGTAGTGGTGGTATGGAGGCGAAAGTCCGCATTCCAGGTGTGTATAAGTGAAGAAGAAAAAAATTGTTCGTTCACCGGTCAATCGATATATCGATCTGGTGCCGGCATACATGACCCTGCGTTGTCACCTTTGGACTGGCGCCACTGCTGTCTGATTGGCCCCTGTCCCCTATAAATGTTACTCCTTTATGTTGCTGTTTTATCTCTGACGAAGAGTTCGAAAGCTCAGACGAATAAAGCCATGATTCCTGTAGTGGTGGTATGCCGTGGTACGGGTTTTTGTCAAACCAGCCACCTGTGCCCTCCCTCGGTTCCAGTCTGCTTAACTCTGTCGTGACACCGGGTTCAGTTAGAAGAGTAGGAGCGAGTGCGATAGATACATCGCAAGTCTACGGTCACGAACAGGTAATTCATCTGTAAGTCACTGTTCCTGCGGACACACTGCTGGTACGGTGAACATCGTACGCACGCTAGCCCTGATCTAAACCTCGTAGAAAAGAATGGACCGCAAGAGCGGCGGCATCTAGGTACTAGGCCAGGCTTTATATGCAAATTATACGGGGTCAGAGAAATTTGGACAATGGCATGATTATATCTAAGGCTACGCGTTCTTTGATCTCCAGTAAAGTGGATGATCTGTTATATTGCTATATCGCTGTTATATCGATTACCTAAATATCTTAGTTTAAGGTCGTCGTTTGTATGCAACTAGACAAATAAAAATCGGAATACGCACTAATAGCAGTTCTCCCTTTTATCTCAAAGGGAGTTATTTAGCGCTGTTTTAGTGGTATTGGGTTCCCATCGTTTATGTTGACTTGGAAATTAAAGTGCGTGAAATTTTCTCCTTTACGCGACTTTGTCCGATATATATATATATCACCACTTAAACTGGCTTCTTGGAGGGAAGCAGTGTAACAGAAGATGTCACGTTTTTCATGTTAAAGTTTAAGTTGAAGATCACATTTTACCTCTGGCCTAGTTACTTTCATACTGGTGTCCAATGATATTAAATACTGAAGCCTAGTAGTGTTTGACAGCTCCTTGATAAACTCGCGAAAAAGTTCTCTTTCATGATTGTTGAAGTGCACAGTATTTACCTTCGATTTCACCACGGTTCTGTGTAGCAGGAACAGCAGAAACCTGTGTTCGAGACCGGAGCACTGTTATCGCCATCTCGAGTATTCTGTTATTAATTAATGCTCATGGTTTTTGCAGCTGCCTGAGTCGATGCTTCGTCAAAAACGGGTCCAGTTACTTACTACTGATATAAATCATAATCGTGTTTTAGTTGTTCTGCTCGGGGAATACTAGGCTTATTGATCCGATTGAACTGTTCAAAAATCTGAGGTGTTACTGATGAACAGCAATAGCTGAGAATCAGTTGGTGTCATCTGCCTTAAGCGGATAAATCCTATTATAACTTCGCAAGTGGGAGCGTGTCGCTTTCGATTTGCCGCACTCTCCGACGCTCGGTCTAATTTTACTCAGGAAAACAGTCATTTATTATGTTAATGCCTCTAGATAACTTCTGGTGACTTTGTTAAGGAAATTTTGCTCCTGTTCCTCTCACTGTTAAAAAAATGCTTGTGCATTAAAAATCCGTAATTTAAATGCTGAAATTTCCATCATTTATGCATATTAGCGTATGCTGTGATTCTTGAACATGTGAAACGGACATGACGGGCAGGAACCAGCAGGCTTTTGAAACACTTTCATTTTCGCTTTCCTTTCCCTTCTGCAACCGTGACGTTAATCAAATCCCCGCTGATCCACTACTGTCAACCCTCAAGGGATTTATCGTCTGACAATACTCGCTTCGCTCTTTAAACACTTCCTTTCCGGTCGAGTCTTTCCTATTGATTATCTTTCATCATTGAACTCTATCCTAGATATTATTTCTCACTACTATTTTTCTCATTGTCATCAACTCTATAACAGTAAATAAATCTCTATCCCATCTCTACGTTGCTCACTATTACGATCGTTAATGTGAATTATTCACAACAAGAAGGCAAGCCTGAGATAGATGAAGCTGTAACAGAGCCTGTTCTATTTTATTATGAAGAATATTACTCTGAATCTGGATCTACTACGGAAGATGAAATTCGACACTGTAGTGCCAGAGATAAGAAGGACATTATATATGCCAAGGACTCACGTCATCCATCACGGTGTGCTGGTTATTTAACGAGCATTTTTTTTAGTAAAATTCAAATTATTTTTCAAGTCAATTTCGGTAGATCACTTGACACCAAAGAAATATTGAGGTATACGAAAAGCGTCCCGGTTGAAGTGATTACTTACCTCTGAATATCAAGTCGCGCATCCACCATGCAAGTGTCATAAAATTCCGTAATCGTGAATTTTAAAACAGCGGATCCATGAGTCTGTTCACCTACTGACTTCCAAGACAAAGTAGTCTTTCCAAACTTCGGTCTGAAGCAGCACTGCCTACCTGTCAACCCTAAATGTATATCGAGAATCTGACCTCTAAAATTAGCCTGATTGTAAAGACGTATTAATTCATGTGATTTGGCAAATCTATCTGACGGTAAAATTCTTGGGGGCTTTCCGTTTTAAGTTGCTTTTTCTCTCGTCACCATAGGTTTTTTTCACTGTCTGCTCTTTTTCAACTTTGTTCCACTATGTTGGCCTCGCCAACATATCGAGATACTATTTTTTTATATACCACAACTCGTATGTACAAATAGGGAATTCAAAGGTGACTCACCTACATCTCCCTCAAATATACTGATACTGATGTAGACTTGAATTTTGACTGCCAGTTCCCTTTATTTACACGCTAATAAATATTTTCCTGCTTATATTTTGTTTATCTTGGCTACCTAACGACGCTGGATACTCATGACCTTGACGTTTTGTTAGTAACTGCTAATTTACACAGGTGAAAAGAAAAAGAGGCGTTTATTGGGAGAGGTTTATTCGGTGTCTGATGTTTCGGGTAGTAGTTTCGTCTATCCACCCTCAGAGACTGGATAGTCATGCTCACACCTCTCATTGCATTTCGCTCTTTGCCTACCAATACCGGCTGTCCGACTCTTTCCAACGCACAACCACCGTTCTGCAGAGCCACGTCCGCCTGCATCTCACGAGGGCTTGTTTCACCCCACCAGGAAATAATTGGCGATGCCGTCATTGGCTCGGAAAACCAGATGGCTGAAAATCAGTCGGTCTCATCTGCATTAAGCGGATAAATCATATTTTAACTTCGCAAGTGGGAGCGTGTCGCTTTCGATTTGCCACACTCTCCGACGCTCGGTCTAATTTTACTCAGGAAAACAGTCATCCAGGCTTCTTTGGTCTGCCCTGGCGTGTGATCATCGCCTCAGTCCATAATTTAAACGCTTTCAAAGTCAAAGATGAGTTTCTCCTCTCCCGGTGAAGGCTTCCTCTTCTTTTTACATACTACTTGCTAATTGCATTTCCAATACTCTTTATATGAACTGTATTCTTCGCCTGCGTCGTTACTGTAATCGGACATTGTTCATGAGGTTCAAAATTTGGGATCATCTTGCCTTTCTTCAAGGAGGAAGATAAGACCAAGTGTGAGAACTACCGTGGCATAAGCCTCATCGCCGTTGCTGCAAAGGTCTTCACTATTGTCCTTCTTAGACGGTTCCAGTCAGTACGTGACTCTAGGACAAGGCCCACCCAAACCGGATTCCGAGCTGGACGTGGATGCGTGGACCAGATTTTCACTCTGAGGCGCATTCTGGGATTCCGCCATTGCTACCAACAGACGACGGCCGTCTGCTTTATTCACTTTACCCCTGCGTTCGACTCCGTTGATCGTGCATCCCTATGGTGAATAATGGAACTTGATGGTATGCCGGTCAAAATCATTGTTTTGATAACGACCTACTATCACTCATCGTTCAAAACAATCTCTCCCAACCCTTCGATATCCGATCTGGGGTTGGAAAAGTTTGCATTCTGTCGCCCATTTTGTTTAACTATGCCATTGACTGGATTCTCTGGAAGGCCCTACACGGTTCTGACGGTGTTGAATTTTCACCCGGACGCCGCCTGACTGACCTAGACTACCCTGAAGATATCGCCTTGCTACCCTAAAGCTTTGAAGACCTAAAGTCTGTGATGACGCGGGTGAATGATATCGCTATTTCGGTCGGCCTATCCATAAACACTGCGAAGACCAAATTATTTTCGAGCTGCATCCCTCATAAGGTGTAAGCACCTCTTGGGATTAATGGTTGTCAACTTGAAGAAGTAGACAGTTTCAAATACCTCGGAGTAAGGATGCTGCCGAATGGACAGAAAAAGGACGACATTGTCTCTCGAATCGACGCTTCTCGCCGGGTTTTCTCGGTCCGTGGAAAGTTCCTATGGACCCGACGCGACCTCTCTATCACCACGAAAATCAGCATATACCGTGCATCCGTTCGGCCGGTCCCCCTCTATGGTTGTGAAAGATGGGCTGTGCACGTGGAAGATGAGCGACGACTTGAGGTATTTAACCATCGTTATCGGAGTGCCGTCCTTCGATTGAAGTACACAGACTACGTTTCAAACGAGGCAATCCACACTAGCTGCAACAATATAGCCAGGATAGATATCCTGGAAAGACGACTGAGGTGGTTTGGGCACGTTCTCCGTTGTCGTCCTCAAGAGCTGAGTTCTACTGCTCTCGATCCGGCACCGTTGCCCACTTGAAGGCGTCGAAGATGAGGTCAACTAAAAACCTTGCTCGACACGGTTCGTCCAGGCATGGAGGTGGTGCTTGGACCTTCGTTATTCGGCATCCGTCGCTGGAGAAACGAATAGGTTGAGCTATCCAGGTCTGCTGCCGCGAATCGTCACGCATGGAGAGGTACAATAAGTGGCATCATCGAGGCCGGCTAGATCAGCCATGTTCGCAGCTGTAACATGTACAAGTAAGTACCTGCGTCATGCCCCTGCACTTAAGGATTGGTCGGTAAAGGATTCTTGCATTTCAGAATCAAAGCGCAGCTTTCCTGACCTCGTCACAAAAAACACCTTCAAGGTATCCAACTGGCTTCATAAGTGAGAAATGCAACACTCGATACATTAAGCTACATAGTAAACAGAGAAACGATGAAATGAACTTGGTTCTGTTAAGTAGCCTAAACTAACTAAAAGTAGCTCAGATTATAGACTATTTATTCTTCCCTCAGAAAAGAACTTGTAGGGATGTGGATTCTGCCACTAACAGGAACTCAGCCGAGCACTAACGAAGAATACACGTGACGTGGCAGCATATGTGCTTGAGCGTAAATCTCAATGAAAGATAGAAATAGTGCTGATATCTTCGAAAAGCTTACTACCTTTCTATAAATGTGTCATAAATGAGGACATACAACGGCCGTCTCAGGAAAAAGACGCAGCGGTGACTATTTCTATGATTACCGGAACAAAAGGTTTCCTGGCAGGACGACATCTGTCTTCCAGCCCAGTTACGTGGAACGTCTACAGGCGGTGGATCATGGTACCACCTTCGGTAAGGCCTAATTGTCCGGTTTGATAATTAGCCTGTCGCAGACTACCCAACGAAAAGACCTTCAGGCATTCCTTTTTGAACGATCACTGATCGCTAATTGAAATCACTAATGCCGTTCTGCCTTGAGGCTCACTCTCGAGCCCCGTTATCAGCCGCACAGCGACCAGTAGTAGTATAGACAGATAAAAATGGCTGACAACGACAAGGAGACTGGAACGGCCATTTCTAATTTAGTAGGCATCGTCAACCAGTCATACCCAACCCCAGGTGGTGCACCACCCGAGAATCGAACCCGTGACCCGTTGATCAGAAGTCTAACACTCTAGCCTTCAGGCCTCTCCACGCAGTGATCGGACAAAGTTTTTGCTCGATGTAGGCTCGCAAACGCTAGCGTCATGGCGATATGGAAAAATCAGTCCGATTTCAAATACGACTGCAGAAACCGCTGTGTGGAGGAAGATCTATTGGGAGGTCTACCTGTAAACCCAGCCATTGCATTAAAACATCCCTTCCTTAGTCAACCATCCCCAGGTAACCCACGGTTAAAATAGTTTTTGGAAGCCAGGATGGCCTTTGTGCGTACAATTTGGTTGGAACTTCCAACGGTTATAAAAATTAATGGTTATAATTAACCATATCTTTAACAGACGACTAGCGCCAAGCGCAGAGCCGATAGCACACTAAAACAGCATCAGGAGCACTTCGGTTATCAGACAAACTTTACTCCGCTAGTTTCCATGCCTTTCGTGAATCCTTTTGGAACAAAATTGTTTGCCCCTCTGCATACCAAATTGAGACTGCGTTAAACTGACGCGAGCGATCTGCCCCAGATGCCAAGAAGGCTTTTATGTACTCGCAGAGAGCTCTATCCCAACTGTTTAATATTACTAATGGTATTTTCTGATGCATTCAGGCGCAAAGTAATCATCTAAATAGGTAATCCTGTAGTCGAATGCACGAGCGGGGGAAGGAGGTTCCTCTTCTTGTTTTTACCTACGTACATTTTCATTCCTTTGCAACCTAACCCAGAATGGGGTAAGTCGGCCAACGCAGCCGTGTTTGCTTTTGACGCAGTTCGCCACGCGTAGGAGGCAGTTGCACGGTCTGTCACCCGTGGGTCCGCCTTACCGAGGTCGTTTTATTTGCGCCCTTACTAGTCGGGATCAGACGATCAATGATAGGACCTTGTTGAGCAGCCCTTATCAAGTCATTTTTGGAGAAAATTTCCTAAATACATTGACTATGATGTGCCCTGACAAAGTTGTTTGACAGTACTCAATAATCTTTGTGCATGTCTCAAATTTTTGGCTTCTTAATTACTGTGACATCGCCCACTTCCAAATTTTCGAATGTATTCACCAATCGACCATTGGATTTGTAAGTAACTGGCAAGAAATATTATTTACCATTTCTTGTCCTAAATCGAAATGGAGCAATCAATGAATGGCGTCATTTTAAAAGACTTTTATGAAACGAAAAGGACTGGTTGCCTTTTGTCAGTCAGCCAGTTAGATGCCGAGCTATCAAGCCAACTGTCAACTATTTTTAATTTTAATTTTAGGCAGATATTTAGAGTCAAAGACTGCATATACAATGTGTATGTACTTTAGAATAGCGGTACCAAGTAAAAATTCATGAAAGATATCTTGAAAGAGAAATCTTAAAAATATTAGGGATGTTTGAAAGTTGGATCAGAGCAGGAACGAAACTGGGACGACGAGAATGTAGATTGGAGAGATTGCTTCACAAGTGTCAACAGTTACCTTCAAGGGATGTTCCATAAGAGGTATATACGTAAAAATTCCATTTTAGGGGAGAGTGACTTCAACGTGTTAGAATCGCGTTCCTTGATGCTCGGTGTAGGTCCAGCAGTGATCTCCACCTTAGTTATGTATACATGTAGGATTAGGGCGCAGAAATGAAATGGGTTTTACAAAAAGGTTTGAGAATATCCTGTAAACGTGTCTAACAGTCAGAATAAGCGCTCTCAATAATCGCACACTCCATTCCCCTCGGTTGTTTTGTCACGTCAAAAGTAACCTCACATAAACCTACTTTTTGAAATGATACCGACAGTTCGACCGTCGGTAGTTTGTAGTTAAAAAACAGAGGTGACAGGGAAAGGCGTATAAAAAGCAGTCATTAAGGATATTTTAAAAGAGTGAAATCTACGAAAGGCCATGAATTTCTGATAGTTAGATCAGCACAAGGAAGGAATTTCTTTAAAACTATCATTGGTTGCATTCACATGATGTACTATAAAGAAGTATATTCGTCCCAACTCTATTTTGGGGAGGGGGAGAGTTTAAACTGTTACAATTCTGTTATTTCATCATTTGGTTTGTGTCTGGCAGTGACCTCCACCTTTGTTGTCTACCTTCGGGTGTGTCGTCACGTAAAAGTGACGTTTAATAAACTTAATTTAAGGATATCTAGAAATAATAAGTAGCATCATGAATATCCGATGAACACCACCTTCCAAACTGGCAGTATGGAGAATGAGAAAGCTTTAGTATAACGGTATCTGCAGTTTGAATGCCACCAAGTGCACCAAATCATCGCCAGGAAATGTAGAAAATGTCATATAAGAAGACAGTATTTGAGGGCTCTTTTTATTCTATAAACCAGCTTTACGCGTGCCGCGCAAGTATTTCTAAAAAACCTAAGTTGTTCTACCCGAACCAAAAGGTACTTTAGTACTTTCAGGGGTTGCCTCACGGAAACACCCCAAAATACGTGCGTTATGGAGACATATCGAAGCAATACGTGGCACGCGAGTCACAGTAGCGCCATGGAGAGCAGAAAGTCTCAGTTTAACACTTATTGCAACAAATAATCGCAGGAATACGATGACCAGTCGAAAGAAAACTCAAGGAAGGAAATTGTTTACGCCTAAGGCCTGATGATCCTTCGTGCGAGAATCCCTGACCGTAGGTATCGAAACCGGTGTGGCCTTGTTGGAGAACCTGTCCTGGCTGAAATGAAAGTGGATGGTCGTGATTGGTACTTCCGCACGCATAATTTTCGGGCAACTCTACCAACCGAAAAGGCCCAGTTTCCGCACGCAGCGGATTTATCGACGGTTTTGCAACACGCACACATGTAGAATCAGAATACTTCATTTTCAAATTCACGCATGACTAACGTCTACCGATCCAGCCTGATTTAAGGAGAGACTAGGAGAGTTTTATTTTTCCATGCTGATCCAGCCCAGAGCCCACGGAAGCAGTCACATAGCGGCCAGTACTCAGCAACCTAAACGTAATGCCGATGATGTCTGGCATGACCGCCTCAGAGTCTATCTTTCCTGCCGAAAAGGTTGGAAGATTGTACCAGTCAACTGAAGGGCTCTGCTCGTCAGCTATTCGTTTCAGATTTAATCTTCATGCTTTTGTAGTATTGATTGGTATCATGTAAGCCTGACTATGAGATGGAAGAACATCCTAGATTCCGAATAGGTGAAAGGGCATTGGCCTTTTAAATGTGCTCGGTTTCTTAATTTGTCGAATGCTTCCTTAGTATTAGCCATTTTAGAAATTCTGCTGGCAAATTCGAAAACATTGGTAACTTGAGGTCCTTTTGGTTGCTGAAACATGATGCCTCGCGTCGCTTCAGCAGGGAGTCTTCAGAGCCAAAAAATTAAGATTTGCTCCGGTATTATGTTAGTTAAGAACATTATAAAACTTTTTCCAGTAATTTTGAAAGGTAAAACAAAATAACTGCCTGTATTTAGGGGTGAGTGGACGCTGGCTAGCGCTCTGTTCGCCTCGCCAGTTACAAGCCAGCTAGGCTAAGCTGAACAATGCACACCATGGTCTCTTCAACATTGGCTACCACGTTGATTACTTAAATCACCATGTGGTCCATGTAGTCTGGATGTTTTGCTTCTTAATTGTACTCTAGAGTTTATTGGCTAACTCAGAGAGCTGCTGGCAGTTCTCGCCGATAGAGGTGGCTGGCTCATAAAACAAGGATAGAAAAAACCGCTCTCAGGAAAAAGTCTGTCTTAGTCGCAGCGCAGGGGGAGGTGGGGGTACAGTTAACATGAGGCGAATTGGAAAACAGTTAGTAGATGGTTTCGAAGAAGCGGAGTTGAAATGCCGACATGCTGCATTAGGCTGCGACACTAAGTAAGCAAGTTCAGCATCGACAAACAGTAGATTCCCTATCATAAAATATCAATCAAAATTCTAAATTTGTTTACAATTCATACAAATCACTTAAGTAGGGTCGTCTTATTGATCATCGGGCAACCTAATCTCATGATATTTCAGTCACGGTAGGATGGCGCTTTTGAACGAGCTTCACTCTGACCACCGAGAAACGTATATTCTGTAAAATTTGTGTACTTAAGTAATAGGTAGTAGTTAGTATGCAATCTGCACATTTTATAATTTAAAATGGTCTCTTTCGATTATTAAAAAGTTTATGAAGTGCAGAATAATTTTGAACTCCATCAGTCGTTACACATGATTTTTCAGTTTCCAAACTACATGCCGTATGCATTATGTCTAAGGAAAAATTGTACATTGAATAAAACTTAAAATAGTCCTCATTAAATGTTGGAATGGATTTGGATCAAGTTGTACACATTGTAGGTAAAATTAATAAATTGACGGATACGATCTATTTAAGATGAGCATTTCAAGGATTTTAAAAATCTCATAATTAGAAAGTTCGAATAACCCATTGAATACCCTTTCTTCACGTATAAAATTTGAAGAGAACCTGATTTACTATCACACGAGTACAATAAATAATATTTTTGTGCGTGTTTTCTGTAAAATATATTTGAATTAATAAAAACATTGAATATCAATCAGAAAATTGCATATTACTTTAGAAGCCATTTTTACAGGGCAAAGTTTTTGCAGGTGGTCAGAAAGAAGCTCGTTAAAAAAGCAGGTATGCTACCGTGATGAAATATCCTGAGGCTGCATGATAATCACTACAACGACCCTACTGAAGTGACGTGTTTGAAATGAAAAATCATTTCAGAATTTCGGTTGACATTTCATGAGTTAAGGAAGAAATTTTACGTCAACAAAAATAGAAGAGAATGCCCTTTCTCCGCTTATTCTCAAATTTACACAGGGTTGGTCTTCAGAACGAAAATTACTCTACCTGGGATTGAATTATAAGCAAATTGAAACAGAAGACGACGATATCAATGAACCTGTCTTGTAGATGGAAGTTGTGTCGCTGCATTCGAGGGCAGAGCTTGCGCTATGAGACTCCTAAGTGCAGGTATGTTGGGTAAGCAACAACTATACACAACTATTTGCCAGCCTAGCTGGGAAAATGCACAGGACAATTTTGCAAAAGGAAATCCGAAAAACAGTTCCACTCCCCTCAACTACATGAATGACACGAAAAAGCATAATGAAGAACACTAAAGTCGCACCCTGAAGCCCGGACTTTTCACACCTCTCACTCCAGTCCAGGAGTTGACTGTTATTGATCCGATCCAGAGGAACAATTTTGCAGTATCTTCCAAAAGCAGCTCAGCAGACGCGACAGATTTCATCGCTACCTTCAGTAGATCTTCCTTGGAGCAAAATCTTACAACGCTTACATTACCAGGATGCCATTGCGCCCCAAGACTTAGGAGAGATAGATCCAGCGCAAATGTACGTTTGTGAAATTGAGCTTATCAAATTTCTGGCTGCCTTCGAAGGTTTAAACGCGTTCACAGTCGTCAGTTACGATACTGCATTTTTTAAAACATGTATCTTGCACCTGTGAGAATGATACTTTATGATACGTTATGTATGACGCCGCAGGTTCTATATTTTTGGCCTGATTCAGAATCGCAACCGGTAGGCGATGGCAAGAGGATGAGAGCGTGAAACAAAATAAAAATGGTAGATGAAGTGTTGTTGGATGGCAGGCTGCGTCCACGAAGTCTGAATGCTGCTCAATCTTGTAAAAGTTTTATGGGCAACCAATCTGCTAGATCGATAAGCTGTTTATTTAAAAGCTAGCCATTGTTTGAGGCTGTTTCACTGTTCATCGTCATAACCACCGCAATCCCCATACAGTCGATCGAGTACATGACTTCTGCTCAAGCTACCTTTGGAGAATATGGAAAAAAAAACGTAATGGGGCAGTCCAGCGTCAGCATCAGCGATGTTGACTGTTATCTGTCATGGGCAGATCACCGAAATTCAAATCTTTAAAATGGGAATTTTTAGAAGGTGACCATCAAATATATGGCCCCATATAGAAAACGGGAGGCCAGGATTCATTTAATACAGGAATGACGGAAATAGGGGTTTTACTAATGGAGAGAACTAAACTTTCAGATCGTGGTTTTTGCTTGTTTGAATACGCCAATCAAAGTATGAAATGCGAACATGAAGATAGTCCCATAAATGACTGACTATCTGCGGATCCATAGGAGACCTCCAAGTCAAACCAGAATGTCCCATTTCTGCTCTACAATCAAGACAAATTGAGAAACATACCCCCGTGCGACGTCGAATCGTCCACCTTGTATCTGGGTGGACGCTAGCCAGCCCCACGTGGTAGAAGGATGGCTCAGTGACTGGCTTAGCCCGCACGTATTTAATCCACAGGTCGATTTCGGCTGTGATACGACTGACTGGTGGCGGAGAGGTCAAAAATTTCTATTCCTGTGTTTTATGTCGCTGTTGGCAATACCCATCGAGTACTGGCTGCGCATAGGGAAAGTTTCTCTCATGCATGCAAAATGAGAGCTCTGAACGGCATTTGCGCAACCCGTTGGCTGTGATGACGTTGCGTTTTCTCGTCAAACAGCGTCGACGTCCCTGGGTTGCGGTGCCTAAAACTCCTTCACCATAACTCGATATTATAAGTACCTTTTTTTAACCGTCTCCCTGTAAAGCATAAAACAAAAGATATATAAACTATAGAAAACAAAGAGGGTTCTTGATTTTGAACCAGTAGAAAAGGGTGTGTGCTCACCTGATCTGTCATTTGGGTATCGGACGAAGGTAACAATCCAGTATACGACTTATTATCGATAACATTCTGGGCAGCTTCTATGAAAGATTGAAGCACAATGGGCATGGTAGGACCATTGGCGGGTTCGGGGCCTGTCCCCATAGCAGGTTTGTCGGGTCTTTTCCATTGTGGACGTAGCGCCGTTCCACTTTAAATGAAAATGCAATCGCGCATTGGGAGTTATGGAAGATTTCGGCACCTGTGTAACCCTCTCCATAGTCTCATCTTCTAAGCAGGACGGTCGACGTGATTTGTGAAACAAAATGACTGAAATTTACGGGATCACTTTAAGGAGGTAAGCGTGCACTAATCGGTTTCTGTGATTATTTCACCTGTAAGCAAACAGAAAAAAAACTATGTACCGTTGAAAAATCTATTCTTTGGGCTTCAGAACTCCGACCAGACGTCGTTTGACCTAGCTCTGTACACCACAACCCAAAACTTTGAGCTGGCTCTGGGCAACATTTTTGGTCCCCCAGAACCAGTAATTGCCCTTCAAATCCAGTCTTGATCTTTGCACACTCGGGGAGCGTGTGGACGCTCTCTTCAACCTTCGCCGGCAGCAGGGTCTTCCAAAACTCGCGTTCACGTGGGTGACCGCTCCGAAGAGTTCAAATAGGAGTTTCATATTTCGCCACCACCGACCTCCACATGGCACTTAAAATTTCGCGAATCTTCGAGTCTGACCCTTTCCTCCCCCCCCCCTCCACCTACGGCACCGGGATGCTCATGGTATATCTGGCAGCCTCCAGATCCAATGGCACGCACGTAACCGAGGACAATCGCTTCGTCTCATGTCAAGTAGTTGGAAAGACTGTTGGTATGATTAGCTATTAAAAGACCGGGGGTGCAGATGTGGCCACAAAAATTCCCATGGTAATACTCTCTCCGTTGTAGTGCCCCCATTTCTACCCCACAGCCAACAGATTCACCATTGATGGCCGTTGACAACTCCAGCAGCGGGGTCTGATAATGTCGAGAACAGAGACTCTTGAAATACGGGATGTTAGTATTAATTTTATCAGTAGGATAGATGGACGCAAGCAACCCAAGGTTATTGCCTGACAAGACCGTATTCAGCAGGAAAACGGAACCCCTACCTAACCAACCAAACTGTGATCCTTTTCGTAAGATTAACCACAAACTAAAATTAATATAGCATTTCTACCCAAATTAAATAAGTAGGGCTGTTATAGTAATAAAAATGTATGATTACATATTTAACTTTTCTTCCCACAGGTGCTATCCGTTTTGTCCTAAACCCCCATCACGCCCCATATTAACGCTAAAATGAGTTAGCAGAGTTGTTTAGGCAGACTGAAAGTTATTTTTTGCTGTAATCCAGTATGGTATCGATGTAATCGATTGTTGGCGAAGCTGCTAGGCGTCCCTTCTCTTATGATTCCTCATAACCCTCACCCCCTCCCCCCCCCCTTACCAACACTCGCCTCAACGGTATCCTCTTGTCTTTCACCTCAGCAACCCCTACTGACCTTCCCTGCGGTCGCCCACAACGCTGAAGTCCACACCGGTTTTTAGGTTGCCACGACGGTGTCACCTCCCAGCCAGATGCATCATTTCCATGATATAGCTCTCCGTCACTCTTTCTTATGCATTAACTATTACTAATGCATGTTTGTTTTCTGTTCTATTCACCCAGGTGGGTGTGATGCAATGTCAAATAATTCTCCTCAGCTCATCTACACCAGGAGCGTTCCCTATGTTCATTTGCCCATGTGTGCCGTTCTCGGTCGTTACATGGTTACCTGACAATCAAATTTTGCCTCGTCATTTTCTTACTCATGGCCCCTAGCAGTAACATAATTTTGATATTACGTTTACTTTAAATTATTCCCTTGACAGAGTGCGCAGATGGTCCAGTGAGGGGTGGTGCGCCCAACGAAAGCCAACGATTCACCTTTCATGTAAATTTATAATTTAATAAAATGATAGAATTTACGAAATAGGGGGGGAGGGGGGCAAAATTGAGCCGAAAAAACCGCAGTTTGAAAAACACTCTGAAGATAAATATAAAAGTTCAAAATCTGGTTGCGGGATGAGTAAAGGAAGCCGAGTTAGATTGAAGGAAAAAAGGCGGGAGGAAGACCGTTCGGAACGGCATCGGTGAAATAGTAGATGCATGCGTTGCAGCGGATCAATGTCGCCGGTGGTCTGAACTATGACGGTGGGTGTGATGGTGGGCGATAGAGGTCCTCTCTGATTGGGTGCTCACATAGTTCTCATCTGTATAAAGCAAAAGGGTTTGAAAGAGTGAGCAACTTTAAACGAAACAGCATACCATACAAGAGGGCGCCTATAAGCTGGTTGTTGATTGTAAGGCTAGGGCAGTGTAAAGGCATAAATAGACGCTAGCATCTATCAAAAAGGCATGAAGGAGACTTCGTTAAGCAGGCTGCTTGCACATCTAAACAAATTGTTTACTATTTGGAGATTTCGAACACGCGCGGGAGTCCACCAGCGGAGAGAGTAGCAAAAGCGGAAAAAAAATACGCTAATGGGGGGTAAAGGCCGATCGAAAAATCAATGACGCAAGTCTTGCTTTCGGAGTGCGCGACTATCACCTGTCAAGAACTCGCAAGAACATTTCGCAGTCACCTCTAAAGACAAGAGTTGACCCTCAAGCCGGAATTCGGGAATCTAAAGGAGGATTGAAATACATCCATCCGCAAAGACGATTGGCTTAACCACATAGGCTAACGGTTTACTGGTTTCAGGTCTATCAACAGCATTATCCGACATGGTTACCGGACGGGCGCTGATGTGCGTTTACGTATGACACGCACGAGGAATGTGCGGAACGGTGTGGGCTCCTCATCCTCGAAAAGCCTTCGAGAAGGTTGAGCGAAGAGCGATCAGTCAACTGTGCCCCATGGATTTTCATAGGCCTTTTAACAGAAGAATTAGCCCTCACTGAGGAGTTTTTATTGAGGAAAGATTCGGCAATTGAATGGGAGTGAGACAACAACAGGAAATGCATCTACTCCGAGCGGGCAGCTGTCGTAAACGAAAGTGGACACAAGCACGTAGCCTCCCTCTCCGCCCCGGTTGAATTGAAATACACTGGGGAAAAAAACCATGAAAAAAATACAAAATGCAAGATGCAGTGAAAAAATTACGAGAAATGTTTCGTAGACACCAAGGACCGCATGGAATAGAATATGGGGAACCAGCTGCCTTACGTATGTGAGATGTTGAGCTGTTATGACAGGACCGCTGTGCGGGGACGTGTAACACTTCCTGGCTGTTAGGTCCTGTCTGAAATGCAAATGCGTGTATAAAGGAAAAAGGCGCAAGTTATGCCTACCAAACATTGGACATTGGAAAAACGTCGTTGGAAAAAATATAAATAAACGAAACTAAACTCAGTGACCGATCCCATGCAATGCTAAACAAAATGTAAAACCGCTTTTTATAGTAGGAATAATTACTTAAGGGAATTTTATTAGCTTGGAACACAGAATACCAGGAGGCAGATCTTCAAGGTTTTTTTATGCCTCCTACAAAGGCCTCAATCTATTAAAATGACTGCACAAGTGTTGCAAATTTGTTCTATAGATCCTCTATGCCCCTACAAATTCAAATATATGTCGTAGACGAAATTATTCTTTCTTGTACGCATTTATTCCTGTACGTCATTAAGAAGATAACATATAGCGCTCGTATCATTTTACAATGGATGTAGAATATACCACATACATCACGTGGGGCATTAATAAAACGAACAACTACGATGCGAGTTGAATGAACATTTTACAGTCTTGAACATTTCAGAATTAGAAACCCTTTTTAAAATGAAAAGATAGCTTTTCTTCTAGTTTCAAACTTTAAAGCCAAAGTGCTTTGCTATCCAGTGCGTATAATAGGAAATATTTTTTCTTGTGTTTTCTATGAAATATATTTGAATACGTAAATACGCCGAAAATCTATTTAAAATATGCACAATAATTAAGAAGTCGTTTTTTTCGAGTGTTTTTTTTTATCAGGGAACCGAAAATACGTTCGTTCAAAAGTAGCAATCCTACCATGTCTGAAATACCCCAGGATTATGCTCCGAGATAAAAATATTACAATTCCACTTTAGTAGTAATTTATATTCTAAAATGCATTTTAAATATATTTGGTTAACTTTGCCCGAAATGGGTCACCGAATGTAGTCGTTTAATGATACCGAAGGATGGGTAGTTTAGTTGGGAGGAGGAGGAGGAGGAGAAGGACGATGGGAAGGAAAAGGAGGAGAAGGACGAGGAGAATAAGGAGGAAGAGAAGGACGAGAAGAATAAGGAGGAAGGGAAGGAGGAGAAGGACGAGGAGAAGGAAGAGAAGAACGAGGAGGAGGAGAATGAGGAGAAGGACGACAGAAAAAAACGACGAGGACGAGAAGGAAGATGAAGTGAAGAACGAGGAGAATGAGGAGGACAAAGAGGAGAAGGATGACCAGAAGGAAGATGATGAGGAGAAGAGAAGGAGGAGGAGAAGAGGGGAGGAGCAGGAGGGGAGGAAGCAGCGCAGTTGAGCGAATCCGTCACAACTTTGAAGCCGGCGTGCTTAACGGTTTCGGCTGAAACAGGAGTGGCAAACACTAGCTGGCTCCGATTGCAGAACCCAAATACACGCTCCAGAAACGTATCGTAGCTCTACACGTGGGGCATATTCAGATTGCGAGATGATGACATTGATAAATGCTACCAACACGGATTGATTTCTCGTCACCAGACGATGGTCTGGAAGCACTCTCGAACAGGGGCGGGCAAGACAAAACGAAAATAATCATTCGTGGCCTGGAATCAGGACACGCGGCATTGCAAGCCATTCGCACCGGACGTTGCATACTTCTGATTTAAACCGACAGACATCGAGCTTAGCTGCTCGCGTGAACAGAACTCAGGGTCCAACCCCGTTTGAAACATCGCTATAGGATGACGGCTAATACGCCAGAAACAGCCTTTTAGATGGCCTCAGTCCAGAGTGCCTATTGGCCATTAATTTGCTGTCTCAGTTTCGGACCGCCTTCGCTATTATTTGGCCGACCAATTACCTTCAATAATCCCTATACCTCAGTTTCAGGTTCAAAAGGGTGTCTTTTTAGGCAGCAGGGCGCAAAAACCTTAGAGGTAAGGATATCCTTCATGTTTCGGATGCTTAACAAGACCATGTACTTAATCAGCGCAGATGCCTAAGAAACAAACTGCGAACACGAAGAAAGCGCAGTTTATTCATTTCCGACGATGAAAGGTGGGAATATACAGATGGGAGAATTTCACAGAGGAGGGGACAGATATTTGCATTTAAACTGCTAGACGAGACAGGATTCTTGGGTCAATAGGCATGAGGCATTTTTCCCTGTTATGACCCGGCCTGGTACTCCAAAATTACACAAACCATGTGCGTGCTTAACTGTTGTTCCAAGCCCCAAAGACAACAGGGAAAGATAACATGATCGACCATGAGATAATACATCAAAACCAGCAAGTTTTTCACACTGAAATACTGAGATAGAGAGAGGTACGTTTTATTCCAAAATTTTATTCCAAAACATTCAGCAAAAAATGTCATTCATTCACCATGAATAAGATTGGGCACAAAAATCATACACATATATGCAGCAGGGGGACACGCGCAAGGGTTTTTGTGAGATTTATTCTTTTCGCGAATGTAGACATTCCCAACCATCCTCAAGCTTGCCCATTGACCAACTGGATCGAGTTTCAAATTTTTTAGGCTCACGGCTGACTGATGACATCAGATTAGTCAGAAACCACCCTCCCAGTGTCCCCATCTTTGTCGGTTAAATTTGTCTATTAATGAACGTTATTCACTATACAATTGACTTTGTAGGCTGTAAACCACCCCCACCCCGAGTTCAGCCAACACGACACGAGTTCGTTAGTAGTGCTAAAAGTGTTGCAGTTAAGTACCTGTTTTCTAATCGAAGATGCATTTGAGAATTTCGGGTAACATTTCGTGAGAATGCAAATGTACTGTGTATGTCACGTATTTGAAAAGCAAAAAAATAATATGGTAACAAACCCCATCATGTAGGCACCGACCCCCAATTAACAATCGCCGATAGGATTTGAGGGCGTTCAAAAGCATGTCGTTAGCTTGCACCATTCTAGCAAGAGTCTGTTCGTCATCTTGGGTAAGAATTGCGCTTGACTGTTCGATTGTGAAGGCAAGGGTCTCTTGAAGGATTTCCAAGCTCGGAGTAACAAACTGGATAGATAAAAAAGAACAGAATTCACTTGGTTGTTCTCCCCATGAATGAAAAAGACATCAGAAGTGTGTTCATAAACGGCGAATGGCCTTAGAGCACCGATTGCCATCTCAAACGTCCAGCCTGATCCACAAAGACTCTGCCATTTCCTTCATACCAGTTCAGGATCTTTTGCACCATAAACTGCTGTGCAAACGCCCCTCCCCTGATTCCCCTGTTTGATCACTGTAAATGTGTCGTCTGCCATCATAGTCGGGTTCGTGCCCCCTAAACGAGCCGCGTGGTAGATGCGCTGGACGAACACGGAGGCAAAATCCGGTTAAGGTAGGCGTTATTCTTATTCTGGGATGCGGTCCCATAACAAATGTCTAACATGGGGGCATGCACGCGCCCAACTTGGGCACGAGTAGGTGCCGGCTCATGCCGCACCACGCTCTCCCACTGCAAGGGCGATGCTTCATATGCCTCCGGTCTTCTTGAATATGTCTTGGCACCGGACACAGACGAGTAAGGGAAGAGAGAGTGCGGTAGATATAGTGCAAGTCTACTATCACTAAAAGGTAATTTCCACACAATTCACCGTCACTTTTCTGTGGAGCATACGGTGGACATAGTCAGACTACGACGGTAGAACTGACATATGGTCAGGTTCATTCATAAAAATGCCTGTTGTGGCATCACCATGTAAACTCAACTTGTGATCAGTACTACGAGTCGGCGAACCGAAATAAAGAACGCTCACATCATGACACAATAGCTCACTATTTAGAAAAAATTATGACTACGCATACTATAGCTTTTACAGAACAGGCGCTAACTGACAGTATAAGCACACGTTCCAGCCGCACGATGGCCCATCAGAGAGTTCACGATATTCCCTTGTGGCGTGTTGTATATATCACACCTTCGTCAGAGATGAACTACTAAACTTAGAGAAAAATCCTCGAACGCGGCTTTGCAGGGCTCACCCTACGAATTAACCTCGAAACAGTTCGAGTTGCATGTTGTCCACTTCTCAACAGTAGACCTCGCATGGGGCCCTGTGGAGACTGCACAAAATCCTGTCCGGACTTTTGGTCTGTAGGCGGAAATTTCTGTTTTGAACAAAATACATCGAGTATTGACACCTATCGCTAAAATAATGAAACTAATGACTTAATCATGCTAGAAGGCAGCTTCTATTTCTGAGCATCGCAGCAGCAATCAAGTCTCAGTTATAAATGCATATGTCAACTCCACGTTACTACCACTGTGTAAGAAGCCGTTATAAGCAACACTCACCGCACGTTCTCGAACCTGATCCATCGTGCCAGTCAGGTAGACAGGATCATTTGCCATGGCTGTTAGCAGTACCCGAAACCGATCGAGGTGTTCTTCAACTACGTCGAGCATTTTTACGATGGAAGACTGCAACTTTTGTCGTGAGGCTGCATAATTAACTCCTGTAGCAGTCTTTGTGGAAATATGCGGTACTGGTCTTGAGGTCGAGGAGGATTGGGCTGTTCCTGCCGATTGATCTGGAACGGTCCACGCACCAGACACGGTAGTTGCGTGCACTGCCGCCGGCACTTTCGTACAATCTGACTGTGTCTGGTAGCACCGAAGTTGAGCGGAAAAGGTAATGGCGACTTGTAATAATTTTTTTAGAACTAAAAGGCAAACTGCCGACATCCAAATTATAACTCAGTGTTCAAACTATGATCTGACAGAGTCTCCAGAGTTTTAAAATCCCTTTTCGTCTATCCGTGCTAACAATGTTTTTGTGCGCAAAACCTCATCTCCCAACTAGCTCACAGTAGATTTCAAATTTATAAATTTCGTCCATCTCTCCTAAGCCCCGAGGCCAAACCGGGCACCGTGAGTTCAATCACCTTTGGGGTAAGTTACCCATCCAACCTATTGCAACGAGGATGCAAGTTTTTCAAAACTCAGTCAAACTAATTATTCGAACATGCCAAAAACGTTTTGTTTAGGAAATCTGGTTGGGCAGTCAGCCTGCTGGATCAGCATTGGTAAATTCCGCACATTGCAGCAGGATGGGTTGGTAAATTGACCCAAGTGTGATTAAAATCAAGACTTCTGGTGGGGCCTCATAGCCCAGGTGCCTGGAGCTTTGAATGCATTAAAGCCTTTCCTCTTCCCGCCGTGGGTTCGAATCCCACCGAGGCCACCAAGATTTTAACAACTGGGTGAAATGAATTATTCAAATCTGCCAAAACCCCCTATTAATAACTGCGGTCGCCTACATCAAGCAGGACCGTAGTACAGATAAATAAATAATTAGGTTTGAGAAGCGCTATGCCACTGTAATTGTACATCAGAGCTCTACTGATGTGTTGATTCTCTGAGACCCTCGAGTTTGGGAACCTTGCATTTGTATAGACGGTTGCTGGAGGAGTCATTTAGGCTTCGGGCGAACACTCATCGCTGAAAATATGATCAGGCATCAGGTCGAAAAGCAAATGCCGTTGCCTCACTCTAGGACGCTCAATGAATAAAAGCGAGTTCAAGCGGTTTGGCTCCCGGACGGCTGGCGTAAGAAAGTTAAGCATGAAAAGGGAAGTCGAAAAGGAAAAGATCAAAATACGTTCTTGTTCCGAATCATATAAATGCAGTAGCCTACCTTAGCATATGGATGTTGATACTTATTGAGAACGTTGTCAATCAGGTCATCCACTCGCGTCATGCTTTCAAGAGTCCTTTCGTCCTCCTTACTGATGAGGGTCGAATGTTCGTTAAGCAGTTCATTCCACTTTTCGATCATGTAGCCAAGTATTTTTCGAAGGGCCTCC
The DNA here is from genome assembly GCA_017591395.1 of Schistocephalus solidus. Classification (NCBI taxonomy): domain Eukaryota; kingdom Metazoa; phylum Platyhelminthes; class Cestoda; order Diphyllobothriidea; family Diphyllobothriidae; genus Schistocephalus; species Schistocephalus solidus. Next base: position 28,658 of record WEDG01007485.1, on the reverse strand, counting down.
AAATGCGGAACAACGCACTGTATTGAAAAAAAAACCAGACAAGCCATAAGTCACGAACCCTGCAGGATTCTAACCCACGACTATTGGGGGGCCTGATGTTCTGGACTCCCGTATGGTTATGTACAATGAGAAGCCTAAATTGAGGATCAACCTCAGGCTCGCATCTCTCGCCCGCACAAGATGCATGTCCCAGTCTAACTGACTGGCACTAAAATCGAATGCCATGGATGACGGTGTGCTATGAAGCCTTCGCGTAAGGTCTGGAATGCGTAGCCTACAGCTCGGACAGTACAATATAAAAGACACGAACTTTTAAGGTAGGTTTCATAGTGACAGTTAACCACTACCGGCCAAATTTACTGAAAACCAACTACACCGACGTCCAGAAAGAAAATTTTTAGGTAGGCAAACATACAAGCGGGGTTTCGATCGATCTACTGAGTCTTTTGGTGAACCCAAAGGGGTTTAGATATTCCATAGTTCACGTCTCAGACATAGACTGGAATGGAGACATCACTGACTGATGATGGTAGAAAGGCCAGAAACGACTCTTCGGATGCGCTCTCTTTACCTGGAAGACTTGTAGAGTCTAAGCAGTGCGAGTGTACCCAGAGCGCTACAATAATCAAGCCAGAGTGCAGGTTATAGAAAAAGACAGAAGGCATCAGAATGAGGAGCATAGCGTTGCTGTCTCAGGCAGCAGTGGTCACTAGCGAATCCAGGGCTAGTGGCAACTGCGTTCAATTACGCCTAAGGACAAGCGCTGTGTGCCGGAGCGAAAATTGGTAAAGTTGCTGGAAGTCAGCCAGTCTGAGACCGCTCGCTGTGAAAGGTGAGGAAGCCAAGCACTGAAAGAAGGTGCTGGGCATCGCAATGATGGCTGCTGGCAATGGACGCATCCATTATTGCTTGTTAGTCACTATGCGATCGGCAGCATTAGCTCCAAAGCCATACGGAATGCTTACTTCCATTCCGCAATCAGAATTCGTTCATAAAAAAACTTATCATGGAGCTGAATCTCCGCAAGCTTATGGCAGGAACTCCTCAGTACTCATCATTCGATGATTAACTGCACCAAACTAGAATATATGTGCTAGCCTATGCATTTTGAGGCCAAAATAATAGTGTTTTCTAATCACCAAAATTCGATATTGAAGCCACTTCAACAGTCAAGATAGACTCCACATATGGGGGGGGGAGAGTCAGTGGTTGATTCTGTACCGAAAGGCTGGTGTGCAGTAATGGCGAGCGGTGTGCGTATGTAGGCGTCAAACCATCTCACTACACATAAACGACAGTGTGGGGGTTTATCTCGTCCCTTGTTTGCCTGTGCCCGGTGTCAAGACAGAGTCAAGTCCGGAGGTGGGGGCGGGCGCAGATGGCTGGTGCAGCGTGAGCCTGCATCTATGCACGAGCTCAAATATATACCGATGAATTAAGTCATGGCCTGGAAGGGTGCCGACTGATGATTCCCCTTTGACCTCGCAGTCAGCTCAGTGTGTTTTGTGGAGGTGCCAACTGGTGGCCTAAGAGTCGGGCTGTAATGACTCCTTCTTAATGTGGCCTCTATGGCACTCCCAATCAGTTTTAGGGTCGAACCACCCCCTTCTCTTGTGCACCACTCATGGTAGCGGAAAACCAATTGAGGAATAGATTCCTCTATTACTACGATTCATGACTGTAATTTCGTATCTTACTGTACCCAAGTTCATTCGTAAAACAGTTTTTTTTTGTTTCATTCCAATGGTAATAACTAATCACAGTTAGCGACTCGAAATTAATAACACAGACCAAAACATATCCTAGCATAGCAGCTAACCGCTGTAAAAAATAAGAGTTAGGGATGAATATGCTTACAAGTACAGTTACTGATTAAGAGTTCAGATACGCGTTTCGTAATTTTTGGGAATGGATGATGGCTCATCAGTGGTATCCTAGCGTTCGCTTCTAGTTGAGTTATGTACCACCGTCTCGTACGTAGTAAAATACTGACATCAGTGAAACACCCTCCAGACACGCTTTTTAAATTTATCGCCTCAGCCCCCCCTCCCCCATAAATTCCCATAAGCATGCAAGTTGCATGCTGTCGACCCCTGAAGGTCCTTTCAAAGTGCACGGCAAGGCAAGTAACATTGCATGCTTTACACAAATGAAGATAGTATCGGCACCGCTATCCACGCTTCAACGACTTCTTATGTTACATTAAAAGAAAACAGGTTTGATCGCTAATCATCACAGCAGCAAGCAATTCCCGGTTGTAGCGGCAGCATTTCACTGCGCGCTACCACTAGCGTGTGACATGACGTAATAAGTAGCACTTACCGCAAGTTCAGTAACTTGATCCGTCGTATAAGCACGGTGGGCAGGGTTTACTGCAGGCGCTGCCTGCAGCCACTCGAGGTGCTCTTCAAGTACTTCTAGCATTTTTGCGACGGAACCCCACAAGTGTTGACGTGGAGCAGCAAAATTAGTTCTTGTAAAATCCCTCGCAGAAATATCCGCTGTTGGTCTTGAGGTCGAGATAGAGGTCGATGTTGTTCTGTTTGATAAAACTGGCACTGCGGAGGAGAGAAATTGTGGAAAACCTGCTGTCACCGCAGTCGATACGCTCGCTGACTGCCCTGCCGCAGGCACCGTCGGCCACTCTGACCGCTGAAGTCGAGTGGAAAGGTAATGACCACTTGTAAGCATTTTCTATGAGGTCCTTACTTGGGATTCAGAGAGATAAAGATGAGTACCTAACCGTATAGATGAAAATCATAACTCGGTCTTCAAACTACGATCTGATAGTATCCAGTGTTTAAAAATTTATTTTAGTCGGTGAAAGGGTATCTCGTGGGTTTAAAAAAAACGTTTGAACCGGGCCTGCAATTGCAGAGTTTCCAAAACTACAAGCTGTGTATTTTCCGTGTAAGGAAAATCATACATTTCTAAATGCTACTAAGAGGATGTTACATAGGGCTCATGTAATTTTGCAACGGGTGTGGACCATGCTGTATGCTTTACAGACAGCAATAATAAATGCACAAGCACCATGCTTTACGAATGGCCAACACCGCCGTCTTTTACTCTTATACTGGCGGGTAGCACTGAAATCGATTGGAAAAATTAATGATGACTTGTAATAATTTTCTCTAATGCAGATGAATAATTACCCTAATAAAGAACTGATGGACAAAATCTGAATATCAAAATTAAAACTCAGCGTTAACTCTACGATCATCGCTCCAGAGTCTGAAGTTTTCATTTCATCTAAACTTGCTGGTAGTAGTATTATGCGCAACAACCTCTTTCACAGTCGATTTAGATTTCCCAAGTGGGTGTTTTCCTATCCATGGGATTTTGATTGTGCACAATTTGCACACGACCGGCCGTCACTACGTTGACAATATTGACCTGACAGTTTTCACCTTGTGACGATCGACGGAATTTGGTGAAGCGGCTGAACGACGTCTGCATATTGTTCAGTCTATCCGTCAACGTCGAAAAAAGCAGAGGCTTCTAATGTTGCACTTCTGGCCTGAAATGTTTCCCTCTCATTAACAATGATTGTCGGTTTGAAAAGTGAACAGCTCAAGGTATGTTAATGCCGAGTAGGGTCAAGTCGATGCTTCTAACAGCGTTTTCCACTCCTTCGATGGTGCGTATGGATCTATATCGACATTATAATCGTCATTTAGATCTACATATACTGACCAGTCTTCCGATCTTCCGTTGGTAAAAAGCTACACCCCGAATTTTATCCAATCCAGTAAATGGGCGGTACTAAGCAGATTACCTAGTCTGGCTCCTGTGAATTGTTAATTGACAAAGTAGCACTGATGTTTAGTTGGATTTAGGGACAGATTTTGTGAGAATGTAAAGCAAATGAGGATTGTGTTTAGGTAGATGTACCTTTAGGAATCCCCAAATTGAGTGAGCGAGTTACATGAACTTTTAACTTACCTGGGGGCAAAGGGGCAAGGAGTCGGTTTTATAATTTCATATCGTTAAATACATGGTAACAGTTGGGACTAAACCTTATCCTAACTCTAAACTTATTTAAGCTACATCGGTCAGTCTAACCTAAACATGGCTGAAACCCTGTATCGTCGTCCACATATACATTTATATATCCCGCCTACTCAAACAAACTCAGTAGTGGATAATATGCCCAGAAAATCACAGTGGTTCCAAAAGCATCCATTACCACAAACAGCGAAGTCATACAGTGCACCAACCTCATCATCACCATGTTGGGATTTATTTATTAACTCTTCATATTTCCCGAGAGAACTGAGGACTTCGTCATTAGTTTGCATCAAGCTAGCAAGAGTCGCTTCGTCTTCTTCAGTGGCGACGCCTGCAAAATCGCCCAGAATTGTGCTCCAGTCTTCGATTAGGAAGGCCAGTTTCTGACGAAGGAGCTGCAAAGACCGAGCAGCATACTGAAATTTAAAAGGAGAAACTTCTTGAGGGCAATTGATTGGCGATATAGGAAATATCAGTAGAAGTCTTTTACTTTCTAAAATCAATCTCTCTCCCTAAGTAGACCTCTAAGAAGTAACACTTACCCCGAGTTCAGGAATCGGAGCAGGATCTTCTCTAACTGCCCCTAGGCACATCTGAAAGCCCTTGATATCATCTGCAGCCTGAGAGAGGGTGAGCGCAATAGTCTGCCGCAATTCCTCCTTTCGGGTTGAGGGTAGATGGGCAGAGGCAGTGGTATTGGCCGGACTGGTAGCTGCTGTTGTTGCAGATGATGACGAGTGTGTTGCGGTCACAACTGACGATGCGGCTGCGATGGTTGTTGTGGATTCAACTGCCAGGCCTCTCGTTTTCTGCAATCGCAATGAACAAGAAGCAGTGACGCATCCTTAGGGTCAATTAAGGCTTCGTTTACAAGATAATATCTGGGTTTTAACAAGAACTCTGTTTTGAGAACAAATTTCAATGGTACCTTTCGTCCCATTTTCGTGGACACTCAGTGAGGGTACGTAAGACAATGTCCAGGTAGAAACAAAAATTCAGAATTCTTCAGGCCACGGAGAATAGGACAAGGGGATGACCTCCCTCAATCAGTCGAACAGGCAACGTCCCTACAGCTCTTCAAGAAACACTTGGATAATTATAAGTGTCCTTCGTTCTGCATCGAACGCGAAGGAAATACCACGTCAACTGCAGACACGAATTCTTTGTAAAAGATGGAATCTGTCCGAGCACCGGCGGGAGTCCATCATCAGAGATAACAGCAGCCACGAAGAAAGCGACCCTTATAGAGGGGGGAGGGAGCTAAAGCCAATCAATCAGCACTTATGAAAGTCTGGATGTGACTGCACAGGGCTCTGTACGCCGGCGCTAACTCAATACACCGATTGATCGAGTGCCTATCCATGGACCAAGGTTCAATCAATTTTCGGCTCGCCTTGTTTGCGGCGTGGGCAATTACCTTGAAGGCTGCTAAGTTGAACGCATGGCCGTTTTGTAGGTGTAGGCTGCGACTAGCGATAGTTCTTCGCCCCATCGCACCGTCATCTTATGATCATGCATGCGGGATCTCAGCATGTATTCAAGGATAATTTAGGCATGGGATGCGATATACTACCCCGATTGTCTTTTGGGGTTTAGTCGGTCTTTGATTTGCATCAGTCTGCTCCATATAGTAGCTTTGGGCCGGTTTGCAATTACAACACCTAGTCTGGCAACAATGCGTTCAGTCGTTTCTGAAACATCCTTAATGTAGAACACAGCGTGCCATATCCTTGGCTCTGTTTCTGCTCGAGGCCTCTGAGACCGAACGCGTAGGCATCAACTTATGAAAGTCTTCGGATAGACATCCTACATAACTTGGTCGCGGAGCTTTCGGACCACGCGTACGTTTTCTTTCGGCTTGCTGCAATGAGTCTGAATCTATTTGAAGAGCGTTCTCACACGCCTTCGTTCTTGAGTCGCTTGGTGGTTGTTATGAAAGCTGAGGACTTTTATGGTATTCGTTGCCTTCCTGTAAATCATCGTCTCTATTTCGGCCATTGGGATGCGATAAACTACCCCGATTGTCTTTTGGGGTTTAGTCGGTCTTTGATTTGCACCAGTCTGAACATGAGTTTGGTGGTGCGATGGGGCGATGAATTATCGCAAGTTGCTGCCTGTGCATACGAAACGGGCCATGAGTTCAACTTCGCAGCCGTCAAGATAATCGCCCACGCCGACGGAAACAAAACGAGTCGACAATTGATTGAAGCCTGTTCCATGGATGGGAACTCAATCAATCAATATATCGATTTTGCGCCGGCGTACACAGCCCTGCACAGTCACCTCCAAACTTGCGGCAGTGACCAGTGATTGGTTTTTATCCCCTACAAGTGTCACCTTTTTGTTACTGCGGTGCTATTTCTGACGATGGACTGCTACAGGAGTTTGAAAGCTCATAATAATAAACAAATTATCCCGGTGCTCGAACAGACTTCGTGTTTTCTCATACAGTCTCCTGGGACCCGAACCTTCGCATTCATTAGTGTTACTTGCGGTTATAAATGTACATAACGAACCGTAAACTACGTTTTCAAAATTATTGTCTATTACCATCGCCAAATAAACTGCAAAAATGATTTATTCAAATTCTTGTTGTTAAGAAACTCTCTCTCTTCCAGGTACGAGCTGAGCAAGCGCCAACGTCGCTTTCTCTGCTGACATGCACTGGCATTCGAACGAACAGTCAACAAGATGAGGCATCTCATCGGTGTCCTGAAGGAAAGCACGGAGCAACAGACTGTGGGTGGCCTTGACGCGTGACTGGGTAGAACAGACGACAAGTTAGATTGCACGTGGCCTGCGTGCATGCAGGACCGTCGACCTGAGCTTGAATCACCTCACAGTGAGGCAGACTTCCACAACATTTTCCACACTCTTTTTTCCCTCATCCACCAGGTAGAGAAAGGAGAGATGTTCGGCATTTATTATGGGAGCGCATCCCGAGTAATGCCTGCCTTGACCCGATCTAGCCCCATGTTGATCCAGGGCATCTACCATGCGGCCCGTTTAGGGCGCATTCCTACTGACAATCAATGAAACAACCAATTTACAAATGCATTCGAAAAAGCCAGTATCTCGTCCTATATGGTGGTGTTCAAAGGTTGACTCAGATCGACTGCAACTAGGGAAACAACCGAGCCTAGGTACACCACGCCGCATGATCTGTCATTTTAAAATTACTGATGAACCCGCACTGCTGAGAAACCTCTTCAGAGTAGCACGCTCCATAGTTGATAGCATGCTAGCTCAGTTCTAAAAACCGGAGGCCAAACTGGCCTCAGAAATGGCATAAAATGGATAAACGGCTCGACACCGTCAACCAGTTTGGCTGGTTGGATTCGTGCATACAATATACTCACTGCGAAAAAGCGACGTGTTCGGCATTTTTTTTAAGAGGATAGTTTTGACGTCTTCTAATTCAAATTCCGAAGTCTTCCGTTGAGAAGAAAATTACAGTACAGACGTAGGGATTAGGGACCATAGCTATGCGCTAAAAGACAAAATCCGTGAATACTTTAGACAATTCTAAAAACGATTAGAACTGTCTATTTTACAACAGATGTACCTTAATTAATCTTGAAAACATTAACCTCAAAAATATATAAGCTACAGCGACGTGTGAATACGCCTAAAGCTGTTACTTTTATCAAAGCGAAAACTGATCACGTTACCCATATATTTCGATACGTACTGTTCATATTATTAGTTCAAAATTATTAAACCATTTTAATCATAAAAATTAAATTTAGTCACGAAAATAAATTAAAATAATTAGCGAATATTTTAAAGATGCACTGCGAAAAGATCCTCGAATACTCGACAGTCAACTGAAATATTATTTAATACCTTCCAGGGGATACATTAAACCATTTCATCGTGTAGCATCAGAATCTTGTAAGTCACATCAATTTCCCGATAAAAACGAGGGCTTCCAAGTAAAGAGGAGACGCTTGCTTATTTTATCTAATAGACTCCTGAAAATCCGATAAAATAACATAATAACTGCCGCCGACTGCAAACACAGGCTGTCATCAACGAGCAGAAAACATTGTACTAAAAAGCAGCAATGTGAGATGGAACTGAGCAATCGATCCATCTAAATTTAATTCAAGTGGTTCGAATCCTGAAGTGCTCTGGGGATATGCATTATTTTCTGAGTTTCCTTGTTACTTCCGACTGGACTGCCTACTCCTGCTGGAAAGTCCGAACTTGCTGCTAAATAACCAATTACCGCCAAGCAGTCTACATAAATAAGCAATGACCGCCAAGTATTCTAAAAAAGCAGTTACCTTTTCCGCATCCGCCTCCCGAAGTTGCATTCTTTCGTGGGAGTTGTGAGGTTGAGGGCGCTCGCAGACTGTGTTCTTCATTTGGTTCGGCGACTCATGCAGAGTGGTCTCTGGGTCTGGGTTAGTCGCAGCACCGAGACCTGTACCTCTAGGCGACAATCTCATACGTGCCAAAAGTCTCCTTTGAAGTTCCTCCAGATGGTCGGTAGTAACCTAGAACGGCATAAGAAGTGCTTATCAAACAGGGGGAACCACACCGAATGTCAGCTAGAACTGCGTCTTGGGGTAGTGGCGGCGGCCTTGCCGAAGGAAGGTGATAAAAAAAGGTAAAATGAGTCAAGACGCTAGCGGTTAGATGTCTTAAGATTACATTCGTTTCTTGGCTGTTATTTTTTTGCCTTGCAATTGTTTTAAAAGTTTGCAAAATTACAGATTATATCCTGTGCTTGACACAGTAACAAGTACAAACGTGGTAGAAGTGCGTTCATGGATCAGGTTACGGGACATGCTCGCCGCGTCATGCCTTGGGGCTCTAACTATAGCCCTCCAAGGCAGCTGCATGAGGCTTCATTTTACACAACCGACGCCAAATCTGCCAACATGTTGGAGCAGTGAAGTTAATACTCAACCAGATGGAAGCAACAGGCGGAGCAATGAACCATATTCGACACCGAGTGTCATCCATCCGCATGGCTCCTAGGCCGTGCGACGTGCTTTCCTAGGTAGAACGTGATGCAGCACTTAAGGAACTCACGGCAAGGGGCGTTCTACGGTCGCATTGGACGAGACAGACTATATTCAGAAAGCCAAAAACTTAATTGACGATCGTCAGTCCTATGTTCCATGCGAATCCAACCCCAAAAACGCTGACGCACGAGATCAACGCGGCACTGTCGACAATGGAGAACTCAGGCGGAGTATCACTGATCAATCGACACATGACGAGAGCGCAAGAAATGGCTCTGGCCCGATTCTATGGCCTCCCGAAAGTGCAAAAGGAGGGCGCTTCTCTACGGACAATCGTAACACTCAAAAGAACCCTAAACCTACGGACTGGCAAAGTGGCTGTTCAAATTTTGGATCACTGATTCAGACATCGACAGTCAGCACCTCAACAAAATTCTTGGAGAAACTGAGAGGGTAAGATTTCGGCCAAAAGATGCCATAGTATATTGTGACATCACGTCCCTTTTTACTTCTATTCCGCAGGACCTGGCAGTTAAAACTATAAAATTACTCCGATGAGACAAATACAATGAAACGGACAATCGCCTAGGACACGCTCAATGTCTCCAACTCCTAAAGTTCTGCCTCAAGACGAACTTTACGATTGACGAAACAATCTACAAGCAAAAGAAGGGCAAGCCAATGAGTTCGCTGATTTCAAGACTCATAACCGAGGTTGTCTTGCAACGGTTGGATTCGCTGATTTTCCGACACCACAGACCAAAATTTTGGGCTCGGTATGTGGATGATACCTTCGTCATCGAATGAGACTAGGTGCTGACCCTCAAAGAACGTCTCAAAGCCATCTTCCCAGACATGTAATTTACGATGCAGCAGGAAGAAAACAACCAGCTGGCCTTCCTTGATGTCTTCGTCTGCGGCAAAGATTAGTGTGGCCTAAAAACAGAAGTTTTCAGGAAAGTGGCCAATACGACGCAAACGCAGTTGCTAAGGGCGTTATACCGGCACGTTGAGATGCATTGCTGTGAAATAAAAAGACAAGTATGCTGAAGTGCAATGTCTTCGACGTGTAATGAAAGCGAACGGCTACTCGCACGACTTTGTCAAACAGTGGATACGCAAGCAACAAGGAAGACCAAAATCAACCGGCCCTAAATTCTGGCGAGCTCTTCCGTACGTGAGGAACGTCTCGGAAGCCGTCAGCCGCCTCCTCACTCCACTTGGAGTTGGGGTGGCACACAGACCAGAGGTGACCATCAAGCGTCTAGTCATGAGGCTGACAGACCCAAAGATAGGGCAGGAAACGTCTGGCGTCGTTTACCGGATGCGATACAGTTGTGGACAAAGTAACAACACCGAAGAAACCGGGAGATAATGCTGGACGCGAATGGCCGAGCACGTGGCTGCGGTGAGGAAACACGCTGACTCTCAGCTTGCAGCTCACTCGACGGGACCCGACTATATTTTCAAGTTTGATGAGACCAAAGTCCTCACAAGAGATGCAACCGCGGCAGTCACGAACTGTTCGAATGATGGTTCTCAGACCCGCAGTTCCTCAACAAGCGCAGTGACCTCGTGTCCCCATATTCTGTCCAGGGGAATCAATCGCGTGAGGAGGGCACGGGCGACCAACACCTCCAAGGACAGTGAGACAGAGGACCGGGTCATTATGACGCCATCATCCATGGCTGATGAAATCACGGCGATTAACGATTCAGACGCGAACAGCCAAGCCATCATTGCAGCAATTATAACCCCCCAGCGGTGATCGCAAGAGATGGGAATTGCAGTACGCATGTGATCGTGTAGCCACTACGTACTATAAATACTTCGCACCGTGTGCCTCGGTCGACCTTATCAGCCACTGTCTCTGAGGATGAGTTCGAGTGAGAATCCGAAACGCCAGATCAATAAACTTCTTGTTCCAGTGATCGCATCTTCTCCCCCTAATATGTAGCATATTGACGGTGGATCTTTTCAAGGACCACTCTGCGTGTCTAGGTCGAGAGAATAGGAGCCATTCATTTGCCTGGTCAAGTGCATGGTTCTTGGCTTATCCGGGGCACAAAACGTGGCATGGACTGTGACTGACCTGCAACTGCCTCAGTACAGCAGGGTCAAGCGGCGTGTTGGGTGAGTCCCGAAAGACGGCTTCGACAGCTGGAAGATCGAGGGTCGTCAGGCGCAGGTCATGACGCACGTCCTGGACGATGTCCTGCGTCGCCTCGACATCGGCGGCTGACGTCTGAATGCTCAATCTTGGCACCTCGTGCAGTTGCGGCGACTGAAACTAAATTTTTAAAAACAACATTTAAAAAGCATCAAAGCAACCTATGCGGGATAGAGAGCCAGTTTTGTCTGGAGGATATCGCTTAAGGCTGTGAGCATGAAGAGACCACTTGGAGGAGATCGTAGTGACTTTTATGAGAGAATCGTATATGCACTTCCAACGGTTTAGTGATGTAAGAGAGGTACTTATTTCATTTGGATATGTGAGGTATGCTTAGGTTTCAATTTGTTTAGTCGTTGATTGGAGTTTACGTTTAGGATTGTGATTTAGGACGAATGTAAGGGATTGGATTAGTGGTTAGGGATAGGGCGTTGGGAATTTAGTTTGAAATTAAGGTTTAGAGTTTGGACCTAGGATTATGGACCAAAGTTTCTGGTTTTGGTTAGGGCTTCAGTTGGGAATCAAGCTTGCGAACAAAATTTGACAATTATGGTAAGGGCCAGAGGTTTGGGTTATGGTTTTGTTTAGCTTTTAGGGGGTCGGATTAGCGTAAGGGCTTAGGACATTCAGACCGTTTACAGTCCACTTACGCGTCACAGTTTGAGTCGCGCGCTCTTTCCAGTAGGCCTTCTTGGAGAACTAAAACAACCTTATGAGTTGCACTGTCACTTCGAATTTTTTTCTTTTTCTAAGTCTTGGTGCTGTCATCACCTCTTTCTTACTATTAACCACGTATTACAGGGGAACTTGGACTGGGTTGTTCGCAGTGGACCTCAATGTTAGATCCTCATCGGCCCTTATCGATAATCAGCAAATGAATCGACCGAGTGAACACGCAAAGTCTAATAATAGTTAAATGACTATTTCTTACCATGAGCCTGAGAAAGTCTACGTCAGCATCTTTGACAGTAGGAAATTCAACTTGATTGTCTAAAAGTTCTTGGTATAACTCGTTGATCGGGTGAAAATCAACGTGATCCGAAAGCGCCAGTGCCCAGATCTACGAAATGTTTGAAATATTTTTAAAAAACTGTACACACCTGAATGAGTCCAAGGAGCTTCTTCTGCACTCCAATAGCAGTACATTTATCTTCGAAAAGCCTTCTGAGTCTTTTTAAATAGTCCACTTTGCAGAGTTTACGTGTGAATCGATATCCACAGCGTTTTACACACCATTCCAATAGCAAGAGCGTAAGACAGGCTGCCTTTGGGTCGTTTTCTGCGGTCTGCTCCAGTCGGTTGATGATGCCATCCAGGGCGATACGCGGTCCATGTTTATTTCGGTTAATTTCAGTACAAATTTCTAGGAATGCATTCTGATCCGGTTGCTCGAGCGAAGAATCTGTTGCCAACTCTAAAAAAAGCATGTAAATGACTGTCAACGAAGCGAACTATGAGAGTACCGATTGCCATGAGCAAGAAAGACATTCTGCCATGCAGGTAAGGAAAAAGGTTCATCAAACGACGCTATCATTAGTCAAACCACATCCAAGCTTTCGGGATTGTACTGCGATCCACAGTGAGTGAGGCCTTTATGATACGATATAGTCGACCAGGAACCAATTTCGCAAGTCTCTGGGTGGACTTGTTGGCCACCAGCGTACAGAGCCCTGCGCAAATGCCTATGGATCTGCCACGCTGGTGGTTGATTGTCAATGCCATTTTCATGTAATTTTGCGCTGACATTGGACTACTGTACGTCTCGGGGACCGGGTGTCGCAGTGGACATTCGTCGCTTACTAACTAGGTTTCTCAACTCTGTGATCACCGCCTGAGAATCAAAGGGCCGCAGCCCGGTGTATCGCCTATCTTCCATGGTCATGGCATCTGCGGCCCATCTGGCTACCCTGTAATAAGACGTCAAGGTCTGAACTCATAAATATTCCAGCTGCCTTTGGTGACTGACAGATTAGCGACTGCACGGCGGACCTGTGCTGCTGAGAGCAGCACTACGGGCAGGACAAGGGGCCGGATCCCACTGCGAGTCGCTCAGTTCGCTTTCAATAGATGAGCTGTTTTGGTGTTACACCATTTGAACTCCGCACATCAATGACGGCCGTGTCTAGTGTCGAAAGGTCTTCACGACCCCTGATCATCAGCTCAAGGTTAAAATGCTGTCTTTTTGTGAGCATCTGCCACTGTTAGCTGACTACTGGTCCAAAGAGGTGAGTGGTCAAGTTTACTATCTGCACGACAACAACTACGTTGATCCAAAAATACAACACCGCAATCAGTTTATAAGTCTGTTCTCCGGCCTCTTGCCTACGCAGATCCCAGTATTGGCGGTCGTTTGATTAAAAAAGTCGATGCTTTTCTTGAACCAGGCAATGCAACTTAACATGATCCTTCAGAGTTGGCAGAAGATACGACATCGGTCATGGAGGCTGATATGACAGAAAGGTCGATGTGAGTGTGCCGTCGAGTCACCACCTACGCGCAGACGAAGAAGACATTCGGGTTTGTGCAGGAGTTTCGTTTTTTTTTGCTTTGAAGTGCAATCTGATTGAGCCAGCTGTATGCTGCAGATTCAATCCATAATGAACGATGTTCATGCAAAGAAATGGGTCAGAGGCAGGGTGCTCAGATATAAGTAAAGCCATTTGGCTCAGACCGAACACAACAGTTGCCTAGGCCCTCTTTGGCTCTCAACAGATGGTTTTCCGGCATCGTTGACAGAAAAGAGCGCATTCAGGAGGGCTGACATTTCGAGACAATTTCACCTTCAGGTCGACGCAGCAAACGATCCAACTATCTCCATGGACCAGTGAGAAAGGCACGGTTGAGAGACAGAATTTCTGACCGAATATGTCAGCATTCTTTGGAGATGCGATCGGATCTTCGTAGAAAATACGTTCAGAGGTCCCAATCCAATATAGAATCAAGTTTGAGGAATGACCAGTGCCTGCATTTTATATAGAGTGCCTCACATTGAATACCTTTGGCCTTCTGACTCCTATTCAATTTAGCTTTACCGCAGAGGTAAAGTAGATTTGCTATCTCATGAGATGTCAACCGAAATTCTGAAAAGTGGTTTCGTTTAGAAAAGATTACTTCAATAGTGTTGTCATATTAATTACCGTGCAGCACATTCCCTAGGTATTTCAGTCAACCGGCTTTTGCAGGAGCTTCGTTTCAACCGCCCACAAAAACTACGGTCTGTAAAAAATGACTAATTAAGTAAGTAGTATTAATTTTTTTCAGTGATTTTCGATGCCCTACTAAATTCAGATATATTTTATAAAAAAGAAACATGCACGAAATATTTTTTATTGTACTCAGTTTGTAGCAAATTACATCTCAAAATTTATACTTAAGAAATGGTTTTTTAAAAATTCAATTGCAAAATAATTCTGAACCAGACCTCCAATTAAATTTGCATTCAGCATTTCCAACCTAGAGGCCGTCTAAGGAAAATCACGTATTTATCTACGCTAGTAGGAAGACCCCACATAATCCGCATACAATTTTGCAATGTATTTAGACCATGTAGACGATTTTACAAGCAGTGTTAATAAATGGACAGATACCATAACTTATGAATCGACATTTCACAGTCTTAAAAATCTCATGAGAAACCCTTTTTTGCCAATGGAAGATACCTTTTCCTCAAGTATAGAATACGAAGAAGACGTAAGTTTATATGAAAGTAGAACTAGAATATGTTCATGCATGTTTTTTTATAAAATATATTTTAATTTATAGGGGTATCAAAAATCAATTAAAAAATAAATACTGCTTGAGTATTCAGTTTTACAGTGTAGTTTTGGCAGGCATTAATTAATAGTACAACGCTAATTAAGTACTCTTCTGAAAACGAAACTTAATTTCGAAATTTCAGTTAACGTTTCATGGGATAGCAAATCTGCTGTAAATAAACTTGCGTCACATAATTTGATTTATCAGCACGATCAGAGTAAATGGGGCTATCGTGAAGCAGGAGACAGCTCCTCTCTGCGCCTCTGGAAGTCCTACGCGGATACGTGAATCGTAGTCATCTGGCCGTTAAAAAGAACTAAGGGTCGCTGAAAAGTGATTGCGTAAGACGGTCGGAGGGTCCTGTATCGTGGCTGGAGTCGATGGCGGATGGCTCCACCTCTCCCCCCCTCCCCCCGGCAGCAAAACAATCTAAGGTTCCACAATTGTGTATGATGGCGACAACTAAGGCCCTAGTGAATGGCGTAAGACATTTTTTTATATGGTTATACTACTATGGTGTGTGGTTTCCACTTAGGCAGCCGAGCCGCCAAATCGGCGTCCAGTTACCCTTGAAGGTGAAAATGCCGTATTCTCACTGACTGCTTATTTTACAAACCTGAGGGTCCGCCTAGTCCATGCTTCGCCAGACTTTGCGCATAGTCAGATGGCCGGCAGCTGTGTTAACAGGTAGACCCAGCCGTTCCAGCTTCGTTTCATACCGGGAACATTATTGGCCAATAAGGAGTTAGGACTGTCTGCAGTTCTACTATTTGTGAGTTAACTTAGTCACTTCTCCAGAAGTGAAATGACACAAGGCGTTTTCAGCATCCGACTACGCTGTGGTAATTAGGTTGCCGACTAAAGGAGATACCCATTTATAGGGCAAAAAGCTCAGTACGCGTTCACCTCACTTTGTCTTCAGCACTAGACTCCTGTGTTGGTTTAAGCGGCTCGACTGGTAAGCTTTCTGAGCCAACTTTTGGAGAGGCTTGCCCTCTCCTTCGTCTCACTCCTGGGATCCTACCTTCTGTGCTCGTATAGAGCGCACTGCCTAACATGAATACGCGAGGATACAAATCCCATGTTTCTGGGTACCTGCTACCTGAAGTTGAATTGAAACGTCCGCTTCAACTCACAACGCGTTTCGCTGGTTGCCATCAGATTCGATTTTTGAGAGACACGCTCTGGGGTCGGGTACCGCCTCAAAAGGAAAAATATACTCTCAGAGGGACAGGTGGAAACACAACTGGATTAGTAAATTATATGATGCAAAATTATATGCTTAATCATCTGCGTGCGCCAGATCTAATCGTTCCCAGTACCAATGTCTCATTCATTGAATTTGAGTGTCCCTGCACTTTTTCTGCCAACCTATATAATACAAGTACCGTATTGAACAAAACCTTCGCAATCATGCTCTAAAAAAGGAACATATTAGGTAAATCATACCGATGGCCTGAACGATGGTCCCCGCGGTCATTCCCGAAGAAGACCCACTCACGCTTCTGCCCTCTCTAACCGCATACATCCAAACTATTAATCTAAAAAGGAGATTTACCAATGTCAGACTTCATATATAGTAAAATTAACGCACTACACAGTAAAAGCACACGTATATGACAGCGGTACTGAGACCACACTTATATGAAGATAATAATACACTCTAGACCCAAAAATGACGATCTTCTATTGTATATACCTAAAATGCCTATTGTATATACCTAAAATGCCAACGTAAAAATTCCAAAGATTTACCTAAGGTTTTTGCAGAGAAATTTAAAAATGAAAATGGTCAGGAGCAGATGGTGTACAATATGCACAGCATACCGCATGTTGCGGGTGAGCTGCAGTGTAGCGGTCCTCTAGACTCATTGTCGTGCTTGGATTCGTAAGCAAGCTAAAGTGTGTTCGAAAAATGCCACGGAGAACATCCTTATACCAGTCCTCCAAAAAGGGGAATAAACAAGATGCAAGAGACACCACAGCATAAGTCTTATCAACGATGTTGCGAAAAGCTTAGCAAGTCTTTCTCAGGCGATTCCAGGCAGTGTGTGACCCTAAGAAGAGGCCCAACCAAGCCGGATCCCGTGATGAGCGTGGATGTGTGGACTAAATATTCACACTGATGTGCATCCTTGAATCCCGCCATAGTTACCAACAACCGACGGCCGTCTGCTTTGTTGACTTTGCCGCCACTTTCGATCCCGTCCATCGTGAATCCCTATAGCGGACAATGTCACTATATGGTTTAAATCCAAAAATCATAGTCATGATCAGGACACATTGCCGCTTCACCGCTGCGCGAGCCCTGGTCCATAACGATCTTTCGTAATCGTTCGGTATTCAGTTTTGCATTCGATAAGGTTGTATCTTATCGCTAATTCTGTTCAACTTCACTATTGACTGGATTCTTGGGAATAGGACGGTGTTTAGCTGGCACCCGGATGCCGGCAGACTGATCCCACTAGGCCGATGATATCGTCTTACTCGCTTAGAGCTTTTGCGATCTATAGTCTATGCTATCGCGGGTGAACGAGGTCGCTAAATCGGTTGGTTCGTCCATAAACGCTGGGAAGACCAATGTTTTCAAGCTGGTTCTTTGGTCAGGAGAAGGAATTTCTCAAGATAAGCTGCTGTCAATTTGAAGAAGTAGACAGTTTCAAATACCTCGGGCGAGGCTAATGCCGAAGTAAGGACAACATTTTTTCCCGAATTGATGCTGCCGGTCGGGTTTTCTCAAGCCTTAAAAAATGCCTATGGATCCGACGAGACATTTAAGTCGCCATGAAGATTCGCGTGTACCGTGCATCTATCCAGTCTGTCCTCTCTATGACTGTGAGCGTTGGGCTATGCTTGTGGAAGATGATCGATAGCTGGTTATATTTGACAACCACTGCTTGAGGACCGTCCTTCGAGTAAAGTACACCGACTTTATCTTAAATGACAGTCCGTACTCGCATCGACAACATCGCAAGGATATCCCAGGACATCCCTTGCGAATGGATGCACTGGCTTGTGAGGGAATATTCTCGTTGTATAAAATGTACTATTAACGGCTGACGTACGTGAGTGCATAGTATTTTTAGAGTTCACACCCCTTTTATATTACTTATACTTTCCGATTAAGTCACACCAGCAGCAGGTCTATAAAGCCAGCATGGACAAGTGTCAACCGTACAGCTCTACTGGCATCCATTAAAATATAACCTATTTCCCTCTAAAAGCATCTTGCGTTCTAAAAGAAATGATTGAGCCCTGGCGTCGAGGTTTAGTAAAACTATAGGCTTTTAACACTAGCCCCACTTACTATCCATTCCCTAAAGGAAATAGTGGTCGGGAAACCTTAAATCGCACAGAAATAGAGGTTAACACGTACTGGCGGTATAAAGTGATTATATAAATGTAATTAAAACACTACCAGGCCTAAGTTAAATCCCTTTATTCTTGTACAGACGTAGATTGCATAATGAGTTCTTCGAGATAATCGACAGTGTTCGGTGGAACCAAACACCAGCTTTACCACGGTTAGGTTGCAGGTATTAAGTCGATATATGGAAAAGTCGGCGGAAATAACGTGAGTGGATGATGAGAAATCTCGAGGAACACCACCTGCCACGGACAGGTTACAACAGCAGAACGTAACAGGGATGCTGGGGATTTCCTTGAGGACGTCAACATCAAACTGGATATTCTTGCCAACTGCTAGCTTTGGGTTATGCAGAGGCTAAGATAAATATTAACCCGCTTGTTGAACTTCGGTATACTGAAAGAAGAGACCACAGCGCCTGATGTAAAAAAGGTTTAAGAAATGCCTGCAAATCCGAATTCGCGGTTGACCAGCAGTGGGTTTTAAATTAACGAGATCAATCATAGGTTCCTGAACTCGGCTTTCTACCGGCAGTTTGGTATGCAGCCTTCTAGTGTTTACAATCTTGTCTGTCTTTTAAGTCAAAACCGAAGAATTTGTGAAGTGGATATTCAATGCATTTTGTCGTATTGGTATAGCGGCCGAAATAAACTTCAAAGACAAAAAATGAAGGAATGCCTATGGGGGGCAACGTTTTCTCAAGTGATTACAGGCGCGTTACCAAATATGATCGTAAGCTTCCACCACGGCGGTAACTGCGTTCACTGTAATAGAGGCAGCCGGAAAGAACTCTATGAACTGGAGTCCGCGAACTCCATGTCACGATTTCACAATGCACTTAAGCGCATTGTTTCAATGTTGAAACTACTTTGGGATATCGCACCGGAAAAGAGCTATAGAGAAATCCAGAATTCATTAATAAATGAGTTCAATATTTATCCGAACGGTCATTCGCTTACAATTCCCCCAAATATACACAAACAAGTATATCTACCGCAAATATACATTTCATGTTCTGGGTCCACAAGAAAATAATTGTATATACAGAGACTGCATGCGTAGGTTAACATATAAACCCGATAGCAATTTGGCAGACATTCGCTTGTTCGTTGGGGCTTGATGACGCCTGCGCTGGCAGGCTCCGCATTATCGGGCTCGATTGCGCATTCCCACACGCACGCACCGACTGCGTGGGGCCCACACGATATATTGTACTTTCAGACGTGATCCCCCTCCCAGCCTTCCCTTCCCTCCTTAGTGTGCATTCAGTCGAACACTGCTCAGCGTTTCATAGCTGCCTGCTTTGTATTCTAGTCCCAGGTCTTCTTAAGGAGGGTCTACCCTCCCTTGAAGGTGACGCTGGGGTGCGTATCAGCGTACGCTTAATCCATTCGAACGAGCGATGGGGGAGTGTCCACTGTTCACTCCGCCAATTACCATTAGTAATGACCCAGCTATGCGTGGTCCTGGGGCAGGTGTCTTGACGCCTGTGTATTTCTATCATGAATCCCTGATATTCCTTGAGGAATATTCGTGTAGGTTAAGCTACATGTGCAGTCGTTCCTGAAGAAAATCCTACAAGAAATATTAAAATTAAAACTATTGTAAATAGCTGAACATTAAGTTTTTTGTGCATTTACTTATAATATTAAAAATACCTTTCAGTATATATATGCCGTTTATGTGGGTTGCAAATTTTGTTTAAAGATATCGGGTGAGTGTTACACGCGATTAAACAACTACCAGGTGTCAGGGCAAGGACCTTTACATTACAGTCAGCAGTATTATACGAAATATATTACATGAAGGTTAAAAAACGCCTTTCGTGTGAAAAGTGCTGGTACCGCTTAGCAGCAGCTACCAGTGTACAAACGTTCTACATGCCAGTTGTTAAAAAAATAAAATCCATATGATGGAATGGATATAATGCGAGAATACCATCCAAATAACTGTCTTTCCTGCAGAAGTTTTGATATATGATGCGCTTGCTTAGCCCTTTATTAAAAAAGTTCAGAACGTGAATTCCTATTACGGATGCGAAAGTTGCACAGTGGTGGTTTATCCTCCGAAATTTTAAAACTATCGATATTAGACTCCACCTATAGCAAATGTACGTTAGGCCTGGCTGTGAATAATATTCATTTCTATTTAGCGTTCTGTACACCATTGAACGGAAGAAGAGATTATCAGTCCAGAATTTCTTCACTCAAAAGTTTTATCCTTGGAGCACCGTAATCTGACGTATGAAGAAGGCTGTGGGCTTATAAAAACGGATCCTTTATGGTTTCGCCTATTACAGAAGGGATGCTTTTTACCTTTCAAGCTTTTAAACAGTCGTTCATGTAAAACCCTTAACATTGTGGGGCAGCTTGACCACTCTCGGTGCAGCAGTCATTGCAATGTCTTTTTATTTCTTCAGTTAGCTCTACAGCAAAGTTTCGTCAATTTTTTCGGTAAACGCTATCAGAATATGGAATAAAATACCCCAGCATATAAAAATCATGCAAATGTATTCTTTTTTAAGAACATTATCACAAGTTTACTGCATTCGGATGATCTACCAGGAATTCTGTGTGCTGACCGGATCGAAGCTGTCTTCGGGCTCGACGGAATGCGCCGCATCTGAGCAATAAACCTGGTATTAAGTTGAGAGCAATGGTCCCGCTTCTGCACCTGAAAACTGGGGAATACTTCGGCAGACAGCGGGCAAACGAAATCATAGAGATAATTTAAACACATAATGACCACAGTACGCTGATGTGGAAATACTCACTTTATTCTCAGCGCCAGAAGAGAACGGAAAGCAAACGAACTATATTGAAGGCCGATTTTAAAGCGATGAAGAAAGAACTGATATCCGTGCAATCGGACTGTATGCTCAAAGGGAAACCAGAGGATGACTGGCAATCGTTTAAGAAGGTTTCACTCGATCTGAATGAACGCTGTTGCCCAGTGAAGGTAC
Organism: Schistocephalus solidus; assembly: GCA_017591395.1. NCBI lineage: Eukaryota > Metazoa > Platyhelminthes > Cestoda > Diphyllobothriidea > Diphyllobothriidae > Schistocephalus > Schistocephalus solidus. The sequence continues at coordinate 7,416 of WEDG01007485.1, read as the reverse complement.
AAAAAAGACTTGTCGCCCTGCCTGGGTAACAAGAGAAATTGAAGAGGCAGTTAAAGAAGAAGAATACAAAATGGAAGGTTTTCAGAGAAACAGGGTCAGCAGAGCATCTCAAGGAATTTCTTCACCACAGAAATGCTGTCAAAAAAATGATTCGTCAGGCAAGGAAGAGCTATTAATCGAGCATTATTCAACAGGCTGAAAATAACAAAAATGAAAAAAATCAGCAATGGCATAACCGATGAGAAACCTGCTAACCCCTCAGCATCTACAACAGCTGCGAACGCTAACGTTAGCATCTTTCCCAACCCAAAAATTGTCCGAAATCCACAAATATTTAACGCTTCTAATTATGCTACCAGTTTTTCGAAATCATTTATTCCTTTTTAAAATGCACGTTTTCCGCCAATTTTTGCTAGCGTCCCTCAAAATCTCATTTCTATGCCAACCACTATCTTTTAAACGCCACAATATAGCGTTCCCTTCCAATGTTTTCATCCAAATATGCCGCTGTACAATAATCTCAATTCTCTTAACAATAACATTTTGACAAATTGTAGACCAGAGCGATTTTTTTCCCACCTTTCGTTTCTTCTTTCCAATTTTCTTCTCCGCCACCAAATTATCCTTTTTTATAAATACTGATGAGCGTAACCTGCCACTCAGGAATACGCTCAGCTAAGTTTCACTCAATGCGAGGTCAGTTGTAAATAAGATGGCTGAACTTAGAACAGTAGCCTTTGAGCTTGATCCAGATGTGCTGTGCATCACTGAATCCTGGGCTCACTCTCTTATTTCTGACTCGACGCTTGCTATAGATAATTTCAATTTGTACCGACAAGACCGCACTGAAAAACGTGGCTGTGGTTGCCTCCTTTATATTAAGTCATCCCTTTGTACATTTAACATTTCATCTGAATATTTCGTCTTTTTCTGGAAATGTATGCTTTGCTTCAGTCATCCTCCCGCACAATAAAAAAGTGGTAATTGGTTGTGTCTATTATCCTCCGTGTTATTCTGGCAATGAAAGCGAGCTCTGTGAACTATTTTAAAAAGTTTCAGACACTCAGTTTGATATCAAAATAATCGTGGGCGATTTTAATCTGCCAGATTTAATTTTTACAAACGATGACCACCCTCTCTTTATGAATTTTCATCCTGATCTATTTACAAGTGATCACGCAATAATTCACTATTGTTTTCCAGTTCCCCTTCTTACGAAGCCTGAGGTTAAATGCAATAACCTCGACTTTGCTAACATAAATTATGAAACAGTACATAATTTCGTAAGAACTCTAGATTGGCATAGCATATTCTCAATCAACGATCTAAACTTTTTCCGTGAGTTATTGCAGAGCCTCACAGAAAAAATCCAGGCTTTTATCCCGTTTAAGATTTTAAATTCACATACAGCTTCTTCTACTGTTCCGCATTTTCTCCAGAACAGACTTAAAAAATTACGAAAGCAACTTAAGATTCATCTTAAAGCTCTTTGTCAGTTCATTTAAGGATTGCACAAATATTTGAATTAGCATCGAGAATAAGGCTCGCGCGAGATAAGCGAAGGGAGTCTCGGGCACTAAGTGATGCCAATTCATCCAAATCTGTTGCTCAAATCTTTCATGTTCGGTCAACGGCTAAGCGTCTGAATGTAACTCCGCCCTTACTCGACTGTAACAGAAAATTTGTTACAGATGATTTGGGCAAAGCAGAATTGTTAAACTCATTTTTTGCCAACCACATTTCCACTGAACTAGCCCCACTCCCACAATTCCTCTGCTTTCAAATTCGCTTCTAACATCTATTAATTTCTCGCCTTCATGTATTCAAAAACAAATAGCTCACTTAAAAAATTCACATTCAGTTGGAACTGATAACATTCCAATCTCACTTATAAAACAGTTAAGGGATTTTCCACCTTTACTAAGCAAATTATTCTCAGTATTTCTCGAAAATGGTTTCTTCCCCGATTATTGGAAAACTTCTATTATAATACGAGTTTTTAAATCTGGTTCCCACTCGGACATTCATAACTATCGCGGTGTTCATTAAACGCCCTCTCTTGCTTAACTCTTCGAAAAACTAATTGCAAAACAAATCACGGATTTTTGCGTAAGCAATAAAATTATCAACTTTTCCCCACTTGGCTTCTTACCAGACCGTTCTTATGAAACCTGCCACATGTCTTTTCTAAATCTACTAACCTCTCTTCGTAATGATCATCTATCTGCAGTAGTTATCTATTTTGATCTTAGTAAGGCATTCGAAAAGGTGCCTCATAAACGACTTCTAGCTAAACTAGAATATATAGGATTTCGTAGTCCCCTTACTGACTTTATTAGATCATACCTAAATGATCGAAAACAAAAAGTTTTAGTAGGGTCCTCATACTCAAGTGCTACCCCGATTGTTAGTGGTGTCCTTCAAGGTACCGTATTTGGTCCTTTGTTGTTCTTACTGTATATAAATGATATTTCATCGATAGTTAAACATTCTCAATCTTTTATTTATGCTGATGATCTCAAATGCGTGTAGCCCTTCTCGAACTCTACAACCGAACGGTGCCTAAAACAAATTCATTAAGACTTAGACGCTCTTTCGGCCTAAAGCTCCACATGGCTAATGGAGTTCTCTCCTACTAAGTGTCGCTACATGAGTTTTGGGCCTGTAAGGCTGCCGCAACCTCTTATCTTTGAAGGTTGCCATATGATTGAATGTTCCTCCATCAAGGACTTGGGCTTAAGCTACACCAATAAATTAGATCTTTCGCCTCATGCCGATAGAATTACGGCCAAAGCTGCTCAGATTTGCGGCTTTATTTCTTATTATTTCTACCTTCCTGAAATTAAATTAAGATTTTATCGTATGTTTGTACTTTCCCATTCTTGAATTTTTCTGTCCTTTCTTCGGTTTGATGAACGAATCTAGCCGTTCAAAAATTGAAAATGTCCAAAGACATTTCACAAAAACTCCTATTTCCGACTCTTTCAACTACTTCCTACTCAACAAGATGCCGAGCTAACGAAGCTAAAATTTCTTTGGGTCAGGAGACTTGAAGCAGGCTTTTGTCTCCTTTTTCGACTTAATAATAGTTAAACTCTCCCAAAGCTTTCTGTCATTACCCCCGTTAGTCTTCCTTATAACCTTAGAAATTCTGCACTAATTATACATCCCCCTGCATCCTCCACGTGTAAACGCTCTCTCTTCTTTGCTTCTAGGTATAGTTTTCTTTGGAATAACTTGCCAATTGAAATAAGCGAAGACTGCACATTTATCTTAACACTGATTCTATTAACCTTTTTATTTTCCTCATCTTTTCCCAGTAGCTTTCCCCATGACTCGGAGAAAGGACCATCGGGAATTTGAGTAACCCTCTTGAAACTATATTTACGCTACCTCGAGACGCCCATGAACTATAATGTCTCCTTAGATCACCCGTCCTCCAAACGATGACGTCATTTGGACGTACAAATTCGGTGGTCCACAGTCTTAAATGCTGCGGTTTCTTTGGATACTAACCATCAGCAGAATTCAATTCTGGATCCTATGATGCTGAAGACTTAAGTTCATTGACGCATTTTCGTGAGATTCTGTTTCATACGCCTAAGTGATCAAGAACGAATCACCTCGACGTTTCATTATCTCATTCTGAAATGCTACTGCAGTATTACCCTATTCTACCACCTGACCATTTTTTTCCTAAGCAGTTTTTTTCTCCTACCTTCTATTCGAAAATGAAGGCCTATTGAACTCTGCCTCCATTTTCATGGTAGGAGTTTTTTTTTCACTGCCTATTTTTTCTAGTTCACCATTAATTTTAAAACATTGCTAACTGTTGACATAGCAGGACAAGTTATGAATTTGTACATTTTATTTGCACACATTGTCATAACTTTATTTCGTTACTAATGTTTGCTTAGACAGTACCTTCCCGGTGCTAACCAAATATAAATTCTAAATAAAATAAATAAATAAACCTAAAATTCTATTCCATTATATCAATAGTCGATTAAAAAACATAGACCCAGTCGCGGCTCCTATGGATGGCAATGGTGTTGAAATCGTTGAAATTTGCGAGAAAGCCGAGCTCTTGGGTGGTTTCTTTGTCTCGGTATTCACTAAAAAACTGGAACTTCAGCTTGACCACGACAAAATTGGTGATAAAGACGCTGGTCCAGTGCTTGAATATATACTCTTCCCGGAACCTCTCGTGGAACGAGAACTGAAAATTCTCAAAGAAGCCAAGTCATCTGGTCCGGACGATTTACCGGCAAAGTTCTGGAAACAACTAGCTAGCGAACTATCCAAACAACTAGCGCATATATTTAATTCGTCCTTTGAATGTGGGAAACTGCCATCCGAATGGTAGGCAGCAAATATATACCCCAATATACAAGAGTTGGGCTCGATTTACTCTCAACAACTATTGGCCTGTCAGCCTTACCTCCATTTGCTGTAAAATAATGGAATCGATTATTAAGAAGGCAATCATTAAGTTCCTTTAGGAAAACCGGTTGATCTCAGAGCTCCAGTATGGCTTCAGACAGAATCACTCATGTTTTTTCAGTTTATTGCTCTCTCGACAGAGCAGTGGACTGGCGCATTGGATGAAGTTGGTAGGGTTGACATCATCTACACTGATTTCAAGAAGGCGTTTGACAGTTTCCCACACAAACGTCGAATCTATAAATTATCTGAAATTGGAATAAGAGGAATGCTGCTGAAATGGATTGCAGATTATCGTATAAAAAGATTACAAACTGTGTGCATCGATTCCTAGAAATCTACACCTTCTCCGTTTCTAAGTAGTGTCGCCCAAGGCTCCGTCTTAGGACCATTACTCTTCGTTGTCTATATCAACGACTGCGTTGACGATCTGGGTTGCAGCTCTATCATGTTTGCAGACGATGTTAAATTTTGGAGGTTCATCAGATCTGATGCCGATAGGCATGCACTTCAAGAGAGTTTTAACCATCTTTGCAGCTGGTCTGCTCGTTGGCTCTTAAATTTTAACTTTGGGAAGTGTGTGGTCCTAAGACTCCGTACCAGAAAGACCAGTAATGAGGATGATGCCCACCAATACCTTCTCAATGGGCAACATATTTCGATTTTTGAGGAGCAGAAGGACCTAGGTGTTCTAATAAACTCCTCACTCAAACCCTCTTCACAGTGTGTTTAGGCAGGTAAACGCGCAACACAAGTTTTCTTTGCATTCAGACATGGATTTGTGCAGATTGATAAAGAACTATTCCGAAAAGCCTACGGAGCATTCGTTTGATCTCACGTAGAATATGCCGTCCAGGCCTGGCGTCCCTTGTTTAAGATGGATTATCTACATCTCGATTGAGTACAGGTGAGGGCTACGAAGATGGTCAAGAATCTTAGTCATCTGCCTTACGAAACCAGACTAGTTGAACTTAATCTGTTACCTCTCAATTACAGGCAACTACGTGGTGATCTCATCCAAACCTACCGGATTATTAGAGGCTGCGATTGTGCACCTAGAATTGGCTGACTTCTTCGAATTGGCTGAGACGGAACATCTACTGGGTCATCCCTTTAAGCTGCAGAGGAGGTTGGTCCACACGGTCGTCCGTTGGAACTCATTTTCACAGAGGGTCGATGATGCATGGAACGGACTCTCTGATGAGGGGTCCTTTCAGAAACTGTTGACACATTTAAATGCAAATTGGATACTCATTTGCTGAGAAACTATTGTACATATAATGAAGCTTGTGTCAGTAGTGGCAGCTTTTGCCTGGCCCACACATATAAATGACCTTACGTTTTCTGTTGTCAGAGTTATTGCTTTAAACGTTTATTCTTTTATCATTTTTGAATGTGAATAGGGAGCTCAAGGGCGAAAGCCTTATTCCCTCAATAAAGTAACTTCAATTCAATTCAATTCAATTCAATTTATTGAGGGAAATAGGCATGGGCCTTTGAGTACCCTATTTGTAACGTAAAATTAAGTGCGGTATACAGAAAAACCGTGTGGGTTGCAAAGGTACAAAAGGTGGTCATAAAATTTGACAAGTGGTGCACGACTCTCTAGGGTTAAGATAAATGCCTCATCGCTCAGGCTCGTTGCGGAACATAAAACTGTCAAGGTTCCTTTTAAAGCTTTCCAGCGATGGTGACATCACAACGTCTTCAGGGAGGGCATTCCATGGTTTAACCACTCTTACAGAGAAGGAGAACTTGCGCACATCCAGTCTCGCCTGCTGGACACGCAGTTTCAATGGGTGACCTCGGAGATGGGTCGTGGTGGCAAATTCAAAGAAGTCCGAGAATTCCAGGCAACAATCCAATCCCTTCACAATGCGGAATGTCTGCAGGAGATCACCACGCATTTGCCTATAACTCAAAGGGAACAGATTAAGATTCATTAGGCTTGAAGTAGCACTGCGCTTGTGCTAGCCCCTCCCGTTCTGATCTGCTTTCCTACCACGTGCAGCAGTATTTTTTTCGCCTGAACAATATACAGTTAGGAAAAACACTAATAATTATATAACTACATGATTGTTTTTCACTGCTATCCTAATCTCCACTGCATATTTCTTTGGAAATTGCATGCGAATTGACATTAAATACAATTATTTATTATATTTGTGTAAAGACGTGTATCTTGGAAAGCGCTTATGGAAAGGAAAGATAAGGACTGCTTTTGGTCTATTTATGATGAGCACAAATTTGAAATCTTTCAATTTCTCAATTGTACTTAAAGATTTATATCGATACTTCCTCTAGACCAACGACACGCTATTTACTTAGGTGCGGGAAACATTTTGCATAGATTTTGGTTTGGAATTCGGACGTTGACTGTCAGTAACAAAGTTTAGTCCACTGCCTCAGCAACTGAGCTAGGAGAATACGTACTTCAAATACAATGAAGAGCGTACAAGTTCCTACACGAATCAAACTGCGGAAAACGGTTTGCCAGAACATTTCGTCAAAACAAATTAAGGATAAACCCTCAAGGACTCTTCTTTCTCATCCCAAGCAAACCATGCCTGCTATAGCTGCCAAATCTACTAAACCAAAGAAAACTCCTAGTATTTCTGAATCATTGGCTAATCCAGGCATTAAAATCCGTAATGTCATTACCGATGGGAAACCTGCTAACCCCTCAGCATCTACAACAGCTGCTTACGCTAACGTAAGCATCTTTCCCAACCCAAAAGGTGGCCGAAATCCCCAAATAATTAACGCTTCTAATTATGTTACCAGTTTTTGGAAATCATTTATTCACTTTTCAAATGCACGTTTTCCGCCAATTTATGCTACTTTCCCTCAAAATCTCATTTCGATGCCACCTTCTATTTTTCAAACACCACAATATAGCCTTCCCTTTTATGGCTTTCATCCAAATATGCCGTTGTATAATATCCTCAGTTCTCTTAACAGTAACATTTCAAT